>VDFB02360421.1:0-22877 GCA_007258455.2 Sequoia sempervirens
TCAAAACTAATTGAACCTTTTCTACAGATCTTAGCAGATGTATCATCACCAAACTTAACAAGACCACCATCATACTTCTAAAGCTTAAAAAACTTACTCTTATCACTTGTCATATGATTTGAGCATCCACTATCAATTATCTAGTAATTCCTTTCCTCTCTTACATGAAAATAAATCACCATAGTTCCTTTAATGTTATGACCTATTTCTGAATCACTTTCCTTCATACATCTTTCAAAATTAGTAGAATTAGTTCCAACATTTAGAGCCATGAACAAGTATTCTTCACTTTCATCATTAGGATAGTCTGATTCCTCATCATCAGATACACCATTGTCTTTTTCAACATAATAAATCTTCTTGATGAATTTTCCTTTATGATCCTTATGTTTTTCGTTTGCAACTTTGATTGGACATTTAGGAGCACAATGACCTATCTTTCCACAATTGAAAAACTCAAAGGGTAACTTACCTCTGTATTTGCTAGTGCCCTTTTTCAATCTCCTTACAAAATTTGCTTCCACCTCATCAAGATCATCTGGATCTGATTCATCATCCTTCTCTGCCTTGTAGACTTTAAAAGTAGTTTCTTTCTTTGTAGCATCTTGACCAAACTCTCTTAATTCATAATAAATTAAATCACCAAGCATCTGATCTCTAGAATAATTATCCAAATTATGAGCTTCCTCAATAGCATAAACTTTAGAACTATAAGCTTTAGGAAGATTTCTTAGTACCTTTTTCACAACTTCACTTTCTTTCAACTTACCACCAAGACCATTGATGGCATTCACAACTTCATCCACTCTAAGCATGTAGGTAGTAATATATTCATCTTCATACATCCTCAAGGTTTCAAATTTGGATTTGTAGTTTTGCATCTTTTAAATTACTTTACTTTATCATCTCCTTCATAAATGCTTTCCAAATTTGTCTAAATCTCTTTTGCAGTTTTCAGACTTATCACCTTTCCAAGTTCTAGATTAGAAAATCCACTCAATATAACATTTCTTTCTTTGCCATTGTTCTCATATTCCTTGATCTCATTATCACTTGTTAGACCAACAATAGGCATAGTATATCCTTTTTTAACCGATTGCTAGACACAAAATCCAAGAGAGAGTGGAAAGGATTCCATCTTAGCTTTCTAGTAAGTATAATTCATTCTATCGAACATAGGAGCTTTGACACCCTTCCTATGTGTCATCTGGATCTACCTTAAGCGGTTAAGCTTTCTCCAAGGAACCACAGCTCCGATACCAATTGTTAAATGCACATGACAACTAAGTATGGGGGTGACTCATTTGTACATTAAAAACATTTAGTCCCTCATGAATATTCAAACCCTTGTTGGCCTTTAAACCCTTATCATGCATTGGCAAAATGTAAACATATGAAACAACAATGCAAACACATCCAAACACATAAAAACACCAGATTTACATGGAAAACACAAGAAGGGAAAAACCATAGTGAGGATTACCCCACATATATATGAATATAAACATTGAATACAATTAGGCTCACTACCAAGGGTTTGTTGCCCAGAAAAAGAAGAAAGGCTCACTACTAAGAAGAAATAAGAATAGAAGAAATTGTTACATAGAGATTCACTATCTTAGAGAAACAGGAGAAACCCACCACTACAACTCTATGCCATCTGCAACCTTTGGGTTACTACCTGTAGCAACTTCAAGCACACTGAAAATGTAGACACCTTCTACTCACTGTGTCCAGAGTCACAGGCATTTAAGCTCATTGATGAGTCCAGTTTATGACTCGATTTTGATAGAGTTTATTATCTATTTGTTGTAGTTGTCATAGACTTTGATACTTGAATGTTGACCTTTTTATGATATTTCCTCAAAACCATAGAAATTGGGCATAAGCTTATTTTTGTAATCTTTAATGACATTGACATGCTATATGAACTATCTATGTTAATTTTACATGTGGATTAATAAATGTTACTTTAAGATAGTTACATATATGCAATTGTTGTGCATACTAATATTGTTATGCAGATATAATTAGCAACCTACAAAATTGAGGAATATTCTGCTAGCTGGTCACTCGCCATCAAATTCAATAAGGTGATCATTCAAAGGTCAAATGGAGGGAAGACTCTCAGCAAGAGGGAAATTCCTAGTTTAAATTGAAGGATTGTAACTGCCTTGTAACTGGTCTTAATTGTTTTTTGAGTGAATATAGGAGTTATTGTTGTGGTAGATATGTGTTAAGGCAAACAAGCTTGACCAGATTCCATACATGCATAACCTCCTCTCCACTTTTCATGTTTTCCCTAAAGTGGCATCCTCCTAATATGTTGGAGTTGACCGTCTTGCTAGGTAGTTAGTTAGAAGCTTTTCTTCCTATAAATAAGACTCAAATGCTCCTTCTCAGGAGGTTGATTAATCTGATGATGTAATTACATTCTTAGTTTTTCAAGTAATACAGTTATGTTGCTTGTGTTGGTGTAATTAATTATTTAATTACACTTTAGCATAAGTTTACTTGGGCATTTTTTAATTCCTAGGATAATTGTAATCCTTATCTAGTTGAGTTGCCTTTTGCTCAAGATAAGATTAGGGTTGTGCATGTCTTGCTTTTTTGCATGATTTCCTTTTTGAAGGCTTTTGTATTATTTGTAAAACAATTGCATTTAATAATCATTTCTGGTTTTTGCTTGCACATATTTGCTCTGAGGGTTTAAAGAACATCTCTTCATTTTTGTTCTAAATATCTATTGCATGTGATAGGTGATTGCATGTAGGTGATTCTTGGGGACTGTGAAGTTGGGTTTTCAACTTCTACATGGTATTAGAGCTCCAGACCTATGGCTGCCTGTTCATGATTTGAAGATATTCTCTCACAGCATTTTCTTTTGTGCAAGGGTTTTAAGCCAGGCTGATTTTTTGTAGATTTGGGGGTAACCTAATTTTTTGTACATTTTTGGGCCAAACGGATGTCGACATTGCGATAAGAGCACCCAAAAACCCTATAAACACCTTTCATTTCATCAATTTCAGAGAAAGTTGAAAAAAAGGAAAAACAAATTTAGCCCCAAAGTCGTACGGCCCCGGGGCACGAACTCTAAGACAAAAAATTCAAAAAACAAATCAAAGTTTTTTTATTAAAAACTTGCATGGCTAGTGTAAATTCAGGCCACCGCCCACCCACCGCCCGGCGGCCACCAACGGCCCCACTTGCCAGCCCCTGCGGGCTTTCCAGACACTACGCTAGGGTCATATCGGAGGACCGAGTACCATCTCCAACCCCCCGTCGGCTCTAAGCCCTAGTCATCAGTCATATTGTGACCAGGAGTGACTAATCCAGCCCCTAAGTTCCAGTGGACGGTCACGTGGAGGACTAAGGGCCAAAGCCAAGGGACCAAAATTTTTACCCTGTTTAGTGCTGAAAGGTCCTAAAATAGGCCTTTTTCATTTTTGCATAAGTTTTGCAAATAGAGGCCCTTTTTTCAAAAATGAGATATCGCCAGAGCTGATTCCGAGCACTTCGTAGTGGTGGTGGTTTAATTTTTTGATTTTTCTATTTTGATGCATTTTTTGGCCTCTAAAGTCAAAGTTGTTTTCACTTCGGGAGGCGTAACTTTTGCGTCCTGACTCTGTTTTGTGAAAACAAATAGGCGTTGGAAAGCTTTTTCCATCCTCTTCTCAGATATACAACTTGATTTTTGTAGAATTTTCTCCAAGTATCTAATTTTTTAATCAGAACTCGACCTTTATTTTTTGGGTTATTTTCTTGGGAAGCGTGCAATTAGGCTATTTTTTTGAGATCATCAAGCATTTTTTTTATTTGAGAGTATATATTATTGTTTTCTATCATGGATACACATAATATTGCACCCCTTACTCCATTCAACTATTTTGGGTGGAAAAAATAAATGGAGATTCATTTCAAACACAAAGGGTTGTATAGGGTAACCATGGGTACAGAACTTGAACCTAAGGGTGCTACTGAAAAGAGAAAGTGGTTTAATAGGTGTGATGAAGCTTATGGTACATTATGTCTGTCTCTTTCATTTGACCTTCTTTTTCATATTGATTCTTGCACTTCACCCCATGAGATATGTACTACTTTAGAGTCTTTGTTTGGGAAGCAGGATACTATGAGAGGGTTTCAGTTAGAGAATGAAATTATTGGCTTAAATCCTAGGGATTTTGACAACATCCAAGATTTTTTCACAAACTCAAGTCTCTTAGATTGCAATTGTCATAGTGTGGTGTTCAGAAGGAAGACTCTCAGTTGATATTATTCATTCTTTCTAAGCTTGGACTAGATTATTCAGTTTTTGTATCTACCTTTTATGCCACAAGGGATGCTCTTGGTACTAGATTCACTATGCCATCTCTTGATAACTTTGCTTCATCTCCCACTAGAGAGAAAGCTAAGTTAGCTAGCATGGGCACGATGAAACCCTCTTCATCACAGGCAACTCATTGCATCTCAGGAGCCCAGAGATCAAAAAGCTTCTATAGGAAAACATGAGCAGCAGAAGGAGTCCTTAGATTCATCCTTCTCTTCTAAGGGGAAATCATCCAGGAAGGAGAAGGGTCTATGTGCATATTGCAAGAGAGAAGGACATGCAAAACATAATTGCTACAAGTACATTAATGAACTGAAGCATCTTCTTCAGAAACATTAGATTGATTTGCCTTCTAGGATGTCTGCATCATCTTCTTCTCCTCATTCTTCTTCTTTAGAGCAGCACGATAGGGGCACAACTGGTTTACATACTTCATCATATATGAAGGGACATGATCTTTGTGCTTCTTCAAGTATTGGATTAGGGCGATGGCTTCTAGGTTCAAGAGCATCTCATCATATGGGATCTTCATAATATATGTTCACTTCCTTTGAGCCTTGCACTATGTCTCCCATTTTGATGGGAAACAAAACTTACATGAGTGTTACAGGGAAGGGGTCTATTATTTTTAGGGAAAAATCCTTTCAAGATGTCTTGTGTGTCCCTCACTTGACAAACAACCTTCTTTCCATCTATCAGATCACACATGGAGGCATTAGGAGATCTGTAGAGTTCATACCTGATTCGATTATCATCAGAGACTTGGAGAGTAGAGCAGTTATTGCTACTGGGATAGTGGATCACTCATCTTGGTTATATTCCTTTACTGGTTTTTTATTGATGGTGCTTCTGTTCCTACAACTATTCCTCACACTTCTAGTGTGAATCATCATTCACAAGAGACATTTGGCTTCTTGAACATTGGTGTTCTCACTTCGAACCTAGTTCTTGATCCTTCTATTTCACCTCCTGTTGCAGTTGCTAATAGTTCTATGACTACAGTTGTGGTTTCTTCTGTTTCAGTGCAGTAGGAAATTGTTGATCATTCATCTTTGGAGGTTTCTATTTAGTCTTCACCTACTTTGACTTCTTCATTTGTTGAGGTTGCACCTACTTCTATGGAGACATCATGGGCTACACCTACTTCACCTTCAGAAATTGCATTCATTCAGCCTCTTCCCTCTCACTTCTTTCAGGAAATGTAGTCTCTTCAGTTCTTTTGGAGCTACTTCATTATGGGGGGATTTTTGGTCTCTTCATTCCTCTCTTCTGGGGGGGTTCTTTCATGTATCTTTGTGATGGATAGTGTACTTGGGGGGCCTTATAGAGTCCTCCATCTTTCATCACTTAGTTTAGATTCTATTTTGGGGAGGAGTTTTGTTCCCATGTGGTTTTCTCCTTTACCTCATTTGATTTATTTTGCATTGCATTTATAAATGGGTACCTGATCAGGCCTTATTGTCAGGACTCGTCTCTTGCATAATAATTTGCTTCTCCCTAAGTTGCACTTATGGGGGTTGTTGGTGTAATTAATTATTTAATTACACTTTAACATAAGTTTACTTAGGCATTTTTTAATTCCTAGGATAATTGTAATCCTTATCTAGTTGAGTTGTCTTTTTCTCAAGATAAGATTAGGGTTGTGCATGTCTTTCTTTTTTGCATGATTGCCTTTTTGAAGACTTTTGTATTATTTGTAAAACAATTACATTCAATAATCATTTCTATTTTTTGCTTGCACATATTTGCTTTGATGGTTTACAAAACATCTCTTCATTTTTGTTCTGAATATTTGTTGCATGTGATAGGTGATTGCATGCAGGTGATTCTTGGGGACTGTGAAGTTGGTTTTGCAACTTCTACAACTCATTTGTACTCATATTTTCCATTGAATAAAATGAAGTTGTAAGTTTGCACATTTGAGTTTACATTTGTCTTAAGGGATACTCATCCAATGGGGCCCACTTGGTGAGCATTCCATCCTTTAGTTTAGTTATTATTTTATATTCAACAATCAGTTAAAATCTGGTATTGTCTGTTTCTGCAGCCACTAGAATTCCATTATGTGACTATTCCTGCAGCCATAGCAAATAGAGTAGTTTCTTGTTTGTTTTCCCAAATTTTCATTTTTGTCATGCACTTCAGCTTAGTATAGTTGTTGGTTGATGTTCAACATTTATGCTATTTCTTTCCAAGCAATTTACTTTCAACATTATGTCTTTCTTAGTTGTAGAATGAATGAGGCTACTTTAGGATTCCTAGTGCACATATTGTGCTGACCCATTTCAAGTCTACGTCCTTGGTTTGACAAGTTAAATGCACCTTCATGGTGATTAAGATAGCTATTCAAATTAGATGTCCAATATTTGAATCATAACTTTATGGGCTTAGTTGTTAGATCATTGTAGGAGGCCAACATTTTTGGTGTCATTGCTGAGGATGGTGTCAAACTAGGGAGCTCTTTGGAGTCATTGATAGTTTTTCTTGTTGTAGTATTTATGAAAGTTTGTTCTTAGTATACTCCTCATTTAGGAAAGTAATGATCCACCATTCTTTTTCCAATTCTTTGTGTGAGCTAGCTGATAGTGAGTTGATACAGTATGCATAGAGGAAGGAGGAGAGATGCTCATGGGAGATTCTTTCCTAATAACCCTGATCCATTCTAGCTAGTTGAGCATCAAAATCTACCAGGAGAAGAAGAAGAAGAAGAAGAAATGTTGATGTGCCAAATTGACCCACAACATGCAGGTAAGATAAAAGTGAAAGTATCTCACCTCTCCTAAAAGAGACAATCAGTAATCAAACTAATCACCTCCCAAGGTCTTTGATGTTGGTTCACAACGTTGTTGTTTCACAAAGTGGTCAATATGGTTGTAATTTTCAAGGGGCCTGCTGGTTTTGAGCTTCTGGATTGTTGCAAGATCAAACATCTATCTAAACCTACTTTAACCAGGGGTTTTAAAGAAATAGAAAAAGATAGATCAAGGTTTTTAAACTGAAAAGAATGTTGATTCATTCAACTAATTAGACTTGTTACCTTCCAAGGAATTCCTAAACTAGAACTACAGAATAAAATTAACCTGTAATTGATACAAAGTTCATTCATTCACAGTGCAAACTTTAACAGTAGATTGGAAATCATCATTTAAACAAAACATAAGATAAAATTTCATTCCTTGAAAGCTTTTCAAATCAAATGATTAACCCAAAAGGAATACCATTCTAGAGCATAATATAAAGAAGGTTTAAATTTGGCTGCTCCTACTGTCAATGAAATAGATAAGCAACATTTACAAATCTGGCAAGATCACCAGTGTATAGAAACCCATGTCTTCAAATTATCTCCATCTATGCTAAGAAAATATGGAAGATACATCATCTCCTCCTGCTGAACAAGAACACAATTTCTTCAGTTGTATCGAATCCCCAAAGATAGCAACAATTCGAGTCTTTTGTATTATAGTGACTACTCAGAATAAAACAACTCCTAACTCCTACTCTACTTCTTGATTTTCTCTACCCTCTAACCCTTACAAAAGAGGCGAAACACCATACTTATAAAATGCATTAGATGTGTCGGCCCAGTTTAGGGTTTACAATAAGTCGATTACAAAACACGTCGACCCTAGAAGAATTTGAAATAAAGTCAAATGTGCATTAAATTCAAGGGCACCGACCATATCAGCCCAGGATCTGCCACACAGCTTGGACCAAAACGTGTGAAGAAGAGGCAAAGAAAAATAATGAGGAAGCACGACTTTCGATGCAGCTTTGCATTAACTACTTCCCCTACGTTGCCCATACATTGCTCCATGCTGGCCTTTGTCATTAAGAACGTCCTCTGCAATCCATTCACAAGTGGCATAGGCGAAACCCTAGTTCACCATTAAATAGCATTAATATCATCCTTCAGCTGTCCCATCGCATTGTCCTAGTCTCTCTCATTGCAGGGTGTTCATATTTGGATCTGAAACAAACCAGACTATTGTCATCTTGCCCTCATGAATCCTATTCTTTACGTACTGCTTCATTCTTTCTTCTGCTTCAAAGATGGATGATCCCTCTGTGTCTCTCCTTAGCCTTTCCAACCACTGCCTTGCTAGACTCAGCCTGAATCCATCAAACACCAATGTGAGAATCCAATTATTGACAACATTTCATCAAAGTGTTAGCTCAAAATCATGATAAAACCATTAAATTAGTCATTAAGCATCAACGCTAAGAAGTTTGGGATTTCAAGTTAACCGGGGAAAACAAGCCTAGGAGGAATTTCAAAAAAAATTGAACCAGGCGGATTCTCCCAATGAGGCACCAATATCAACAATAGATCACCAAAATGAACACAAGTAGCATACAACAGTGAAATTCATCAAGCTAAAGCAATATATGTTTAAGCATTCATCATTAGATTCATCAATTTTATCCAATTTCTTAAATTCCACAAAGCATAGCAGAGAATTCGGGAAAATCCGGCCAGGCTGGAATTTCGCAGACGACTCAAAACTCTGCACTTTAGAAAACTGAAGGAAACTGAGAAAATCCAACTGGGCAGGAAAGTCCCAAAGTTAGGCAAAAACCCAGAGATCAGCATGACGTTTGGTCAGTCAGAATGATCTCACGGTGACAATAGATGTCTCACCGATGGAACCACTCTAGATGCATATCGTTGTGACTCCTACCAACGGAATGTGTGATCAGGCACTATGGCATCGGGGAGACACAATTTAGTGTCTCACCGACATGCGATACAATTGAACATTTTGACTGAATGAACTAGGGCGAAACACTAGATAAGCATTGAGAATCCTTGAAGCCTAAACGCAACCCATGAATAGATCAAATTCAACCACAAATGTAATGAACTGCTAACTCAAATGCCCTAGTGACCAAATCAACTTGAAACACCAGAAATCCATGCACCAACAAGCAAATCAAGAAATTCAAGCCTCAACTCATGTAATCCCAGATGTAAGAACAAATACACAACAAAGATGAGAGCAAGTGATCCCAAATCCCTTCAAATTCGACCTCAGAAATATTACCCAGGTGCACTAATGGTGCAGACAAGACAGAATGGAGAAATTCGGGAACCCGATGGCAGAATGGAATCCGGAAAAATCTGAACCAGGTGGAATTCCGCGGAGTCTAGAATTCTCTAAACTGCAATGCAAAAACAAACCGAGCCGGACTCAAAACACGATCTGGGAAAATCCAGACGGGGCAGAAAATCCCGAACTAGCTCAAAAACCCAAACAGCAGCATCGAAACTGGAGTTTGAAAGAAAACTGAGGAAATTCGGATGGACCAGAAAATCTTGGACCAGGGTAAAAACCCGAACTTCACCCAAAACACAAGATTTTAAGTATGCAACTTGGGGAAAACACTTGGGCAAGCAAGACAAACATATTTAGCACATGCCAAGGCAAAGCAAAACCTCAAAATCAAAGGGGAAAAACACAAAGAGCGAAAGCAAAAGAGGGTCCCATTTTAATCAAATTTAAAATGGGGTGGTTATGCAAGGCATAACAATTGGTAACTTGGCTGGAAAAATGGTTTAACCATTTTTAGGAAACTGAGGGATTCAGTTACCTAGAACTCCTGGTTTATGGACACCATAATTCCAGTTAGGTCAGTCTTAGTAAACAAGGTTGAGCTAGAATCTCAAATGTAAATCAACACTGGCTACCCTTGAATCTATGTGTGTGCTTGATGGTGCATCACCCTTTAACAAAGTTTTCCTCATATTTTGAAAAATTATGCTCAAGATTTGAACTACATGAGTTGATTCCCTTTAACTATTGTGCAATGATATCCAGGGCATTGCTCTGCTACCAGTCAAGCATCCATAGCTTTGACGAAGATACCTCTAGTTTTCTCACAGCATTTCTCTACTACCAGTCAAGTGTCCATAGCCCTGGTAGAGATACTAGAATCACCCATTCAGTATTGAGTTTTTTTTCTTAGCTAGTTCTCTTTTCTTTTTCTTTTTTCATTCAATTCCTTCTCAATATGTCAGATGTCCAACATTTGTACTGGGTTGAAAACTACCATGGACCTCATAACAACATCTGGGGAATCGGATTTTTCACTCAAATTTTGCAACACCATCGTCCTAAGAAAAATATACCATTATAAAAGGAGATGTTTCTGGTGATTTGTGACAGATTCAATCGTAGTTAGTGAAGATTGCTTACTTTACACCTTGTTCTCAATGACTTTCCACAACTCTCATTGACAATGGACATAAAAAAATGAATTTAGAAAAAAAATCATCTAATCAAAAAACCTGAAAATATCTAAACCAACTTCTCTCCTAGTAACCAAAGTATACTTCAGATAACAACCCCCTTACTCAATTGAATAAAATGAAGGCCCCCACACAAAAAAAAGGAAAAAACAAAACGAATGGAACAACAAATTATTTACATATATACAACCCAACAAAATACTAGACCTTTTACGACCCAAAATAATGTTTGAGAAACTATCCATTGACAGACAATGGAACAGGTTCTCCTGTTAAACTACTCATCCGGAAAGCATTTTCTCCTAAGATTTCAACAATTTGATAGGGACCCAACCAAAGCTTATCAAACTTTTGGTGGTCGCCCTTCTTTTCATTGACTTTATCCCACAGTAAGACAAGGTCTGATATCCTAAAAGCCTTGAATTTGGCTCTTTTGTCAAATGACCATTTGACAACAACCTGATGCCTAAAGAATTGTTGCAAAGCAGCATCTCTCTGCTCTTCTAATTTCAACAAGCTGGCTAACCTTACTTCAATCCTATCATCACTAGAGTAAAATTCCTACATAAATTTCAGGACAGGTATTTGCAAGTGAATAGGGAACACAAGCTCTTGGCCATACACTAGCTTAAATAGTGAAGTCTTCAACGTAGCCTTGATCCTAGTCCTATCTGCCCATAACACAAATCTTAACTGGGTATGCCAATCTTTAGGATTGTTCTCTAACAGTTTTTTGATTACTCTTAGGAGATTCCTATTAGTTGATTTCGCGACTCCATTTCCTTGCAGATAGTTTTGAAGAATACTTTAAAACAATCCTATGATCATAAGCCCATGCAATGAACTCGGCAGAAGAAAAGGCAGGGCCATTGTCACATACCAGTGCAAAGGGTACTCCAAACCTGGTTGTGATGCATTCAGTGAGGAACTTGATTACTACCTCTGTTGTGTTATTCTTGCAAGGTATAGCTTATGTCCATCTTGTGCAGTAATCTGTGGTAGTCAAAATGAATTTATGTCTTGCAGAAGGATTTGGGTTAATTACCCCAATAAAATCAAGTGCCCATTGGGAAAATGGCCTTACCTCATAAATAGGTTGCAATGGCATGGCTAGATGATGCTCTCTTGATGCAGAAACTTGACATATATGATATGTCCTTACATGTTGGTGGGCATCCTTAAACACACATGGCCAATAATAACCAGATCTGAGGATTTGATGTGCTAAAGAATCCGCAGAACCATGACCTGTGCCATGTTTCCCATGAAATTCAGCAATTGTGTGCTTAGCTTCTTGTTGATCAAGGCATTGTAGATAAACCCCCTCAAAATTATTTTTGTATATCAATCCTCCTTTGAGCATATAATAGGAACTTTTGATTCTTAGTCCTCTCCTCTGAGTTGTATTCATTCCCTCTGGGCACCGATTATTGAGCATGAAATAAATAATATCGGCATACCAAGAGTCATTAGAAAAGGACTATGTTGTGTATTGCTGACAAGTAATATTCTTACTAGCATCCACCATTGTTTTAGACAGGCCTTGACCTCAGACAAATTTCATAGGGTGAATCTCCAGATCAAACTCCTGCAAAATAGCCATCCACTTCCTCTTTCGTTCTCCCAACTCGCTCTGCATAAGTAGAGACTTCACAGCAGCATCAGGAACCACAACAATGATTTGACTTCGAAGGATATAATGCCTAAACTTCTTGACAGCTCTAACCAACGCAAAATTGTGTTTCTCAAGAGGTGGGTACTTGACTTCAGTATTCTTAAATGGAGAGCTCATGAAGGCAATTGGCCTTTCATCCCTCTCCTCTCTTCATTGTGTCAGGATAGCTGCACATGAGTGATCAGAAGCAAAAGAATAAATATAAAATGGCTTCAAGTAGTCAGGACTGGTGAGGATTGGTGCCTCCGAAATGGATTTCTTAACCTGAGAAAAAGCAGCCTTTGCCTCATTACTCCATTCTATTCTAGCATCTTTCTTCATCATTTCACTCAAAGGTTTAACAATTTCTGCAAAACCTGTGATAAAATTCCTCACAAAGTTGATCTTTCCAAAGAAAGATCTCATCTCCTTCTTACTTCCTAGCATGGCTAACTTCAAAATAGACTCAACTCGGTCTGGATCTATCAATATCCCTCTTTCCGAGATTATGGTCCCAAAAGTTTCCCTTCAGAAACCCCGAACACACTTTTTAGGATTCAGAGAAACACCATATGGGATACATCTTTCAAGAACTTTAGCCAAGTCTGTAGCATGGTTTAATCTATCTTTAGAGAATACTGTCAGGTCATCCATATAAATGATGCACTTACCAATCAAATCTTTGAACGCTACATCCATTGCACGCTGAAAGGTTGCTCCAGTGTTTATCAAACCAAATGGCATCTTCCTATAAGCAAATGTTCTCCACTTAGTAGTGAAGGTTGTCTTCATTTTGTCTTCATAATTAACGATCACTTGATTGTACCTAGAATAACCATCTAGGAATGACATCATTTGAGACCCATTGACAATTTGCAAGACTTCGTCCAGAGAAGGGAGTGGGTAGTTATCTTTTTCCAAAGCTCTATTCAGATTCCTGAAATCTACACATAGTCTGATCTCCCCATTCTTTTTACGAACTGGAACCAAGTTAGCCACCCATGTTGAATGTCGTACAGGGAAGATTATTCTTGTAGAAAGAAATTTTTGAACTTCCTTAAAGATCAATGGTTCAATCAGGGCGTTGACAGGATGTTGTTTCTGCCGAAATGGTCTAGCTTCAGGCTTCAAAGGAATAATATGAGTTATCACAGAAGTATCAATTTTTTTTAGATCTTCATACCCCCAAGCTATTGTAGCAATATATTTCTTCAGTGTCCTCAAGATATCTTCTCTAATTGCTACAAGGAAGGCCTTCCCTATGTAAACATTCCTTTCAGGGCCAAAGTCAGCTAAGTTAACAGTTTCATATTCTCCTCCCTTATCTTTAGTTGATACCTTTTCCCAAGCCCTTGGATCTAAATCAAAAATTCTTTCTAAGGCCACCATTCCCTTGGGAATTCTATTACTTTTTAAATTGAGGACACCTTTTGTATCATAGTCCTCGGTTTTCCAGACTCCTTGATCCCTGTCAGACTCATCGATGATCTGTCCTTTGAAAACATCTGAGCTTGCTAGAAAAGCAAGGATATGTCGATCATCGTCGAAGACTTGAAAGTTCTTGACATTATCAGGGACAGCCGGGGTGGATATCAATTCTATTGAGAATCTCTTGAGCTTGGAGCCTTGCATGGGCTCTAGGGTACTTGCAACAACAGCTAATAAATTAGCTATTTGATTCTCCTCTCTAGGGATTAAACTAATCCCAAAAGCATCAAAGTCTTCAATCAGGTTCCACACCCGATTTCTATAAGCTGCCAACCTTTTATTGTGACATGTGTATTGGCTACATACTTGCTTGATAATCACTTCTGAATCTCCTTTAACCATCAAGGCAGTAACTTTCTTCTGATGTGTGAACATTAGTCCCCGAGCTAATGCTTCATATTCTACTATGTTGTTAGTGCATCCAAACTGTAACCTATAAGAAGCAAAAAATGTTTCCCCTTTTGGGATGGTTAACTCAATTCCAGCACCACACCCTGTTTTAGATTTGGATCCATCAAATGTGAGGGTCCATAGCTAATTATGAGTTGGGGTTGATCCCTTTGGGCTTGTTGTGGGTGCTTGGATAAGATGAACCATAGGTGGGGCCACTTGATCTTTTGCAACTATTGGGAATGGGTGTTCAATAGGTTCATCAGGTGCAATATCCAATTCCTGCTTAGATATATCATGTAATCCTAGGATATCTTTCTGACATTTATCTATATCTTTGATTAACCCCTTGGTTTTTGGTATACTTGTGAGTGCAAGGGTATCAAACAAACCCTGGGGTTGTTCAACATAACTATGTTGGTCTGGTATTATGACTAGGGTAAGTTCATTTTGAGGAGGGACTTCCTCTAAAGGTATATTATCTTTGGTTAACATTATTGCATTTTTGGCTTCAAATGAGAAGTGATCTGAAACGGTCTCCAGAACATTGATGTAGGGTTGGCAGGTCAATTCCAAATAATTTTGGTAGTGCACCCTACACCAATTTGGGAGTAAAAGACTCCACAAATCAATATCTTCCCCCAAGACTAGCTAATCCTGTTGCAACTTCCTGATCAATACCTTCTGGTTTACACTAATCATGGGATCAAGGAATTCTTGCATTGACAAATCATTAGAATCAAGAACCGAAAGAGTCAGAATTTCCTCTCTTTTATAAACCCCTATCTCGGTTTCAAAATAAGCTACCTCGTTGGGACAGTCATACTCGGTGATGATATGTTTGAGGCGAGGTTCACTCTCAATCCTAATCTACGTAGGCATTCCCCCCCACAGTAGCCACATATGTGAAAAGTCGAGGGAGAGATATCCCGCTATACTCTTCATTAGATCTCTGCTCAAAAGCATAACGTAAGTCTCAGGAATGTCTTCTACCTGAATATCCATATTGGTTTGAATCCTAGGGACAGACCCTACTTGTACATGTATATTTTTCAATTCTCCAACTACATTAACCTCTATTTTATCAAGTGGGATGACCTTCTTGTTTGTTTGGACATGATTCATTCCCAATTTCTTGCATACAAAAAATAACATAACATTGCCAGAAGCCCTTGAATCTAGCAGACAATTATGCAAATTCTTCCCACAGATTCTCAAACTTAAAAGAAATGGTGGGGCCCCTACCTTGTTTCTGAACAAAGCTGTGTTCATGTCCACAGCGGGTGCCACCTTGGTTTTTCCTTTTGATTTATCAGCTTCTTCCAAAGCTTTCAGCACTATATCCTGTTGGGAGGGCACCATTTTAGGATGTCAAAGTATGATAAAGAGGTTTTCTATTTTTGCATCTCAGAAACAATATCAAATTCTATGTTATAACTTGCATTATATTTGAAAACACCAAATGAATTACCTTTCCTAGGGAAGTCAGGCGGACCCTTCAGTGGAGGAGGGTTGTTATCAGCACTTTGATTCGGAGGTACCATGTGGTTAGGTGGTGTTGATGTAGTGAATGGGCCCTTATTCTGGTTTCTTAGGAAGTGTCCTCCCTTTGTCTGAAAGGCTTGGGAATCATACACATCTTCCTCTGGTTCATTCTCATTCTGCATTGGGAATGAAGGTTCTTCTTCAAAGAGGTCATAAGCCATTGTTGTATCCACTGAGCCACCTCCTTTATTTGAATTCCCTTGAAACATTTGTGCATCTGTCTGTGCCATCTTCACAACCTTCTCCATTTCAGGAAAGTTCACCTCAGAATGAGTTGCAGTATTATGTAGCCTACACCAGTTAGTCATAAAACTGAGATCAGCCACATTTGCAGTATGTGGCATGTCCTCATTAGCTTGATAATTGTGAGAAACCCCACCATTATTTGGTCCTGTGTTCCACTGTTTGTTGTTATTAGGCCTCTGATTATATCCTCTATTCTGATTTTGATAGCCTTGGTTAGGGAAATTTTGGCCTTGATAATTCCTCTAGCTATGATTGTTGTTCTGATAATTACCCTGATTATTATTATTCTAATTAAGATAATTACCTTGATTAGCATAATTACCTTGGTTCTGAAAGGGGTTCAGTTTAAGCTAAGCCATGTCATTTGTGACTTGAGACAGAGTTTTCTTTAGGGTCTCTACCTCATTTGTGAGTTGAACTGTCCTTTCACTCTCAACATTCTTAGCAAAAGGTGGCTGACCGACATGATTTGGTATTCCAGCTTGATTATGATGACCATGTGGACTGTGATGAGCCTATGATTGTTGAGAGAAGTCAGGAGCTCCATTGGCAAATAATGGAACAAAAGATTGAGTCTACAACTCAGACATAGGTTCATAATGAGAAGGAAACATCCCTGGGACAATATTGAATAAAGGGGTTGGGTTAGGCATTTGATACCCCATAGAAGGAAAACCCCCTCCCAAGTTCCCTTGTTGAGAGATAGTTTGTTGTTGCAGCTTGATGGCTACATGATAAACTTTAGACAGAGAATCAATGTCCGTCGGCTGATAAGTCCTTTGTAGGAACAAGCCAAGCAAAGGGTCTATAACTCTAAAATATGCATGAATGGCACTATTCTCAACAACTAGATAGGGATCTTGCAATCTCCTATACATTCGTTGAAACCTTGTATTAAACAAGGGCAGTGATTCACATGGCTTCTTCCTAATGGTAGCAAATTGATGGAACAAAATGGTTGGATCCACATAAACTCTGAACTGATTGATGAAAGCATCCTCCAGATCTGTCCAACTCAAAATAGAATCTTGTAGAAGATTTAGGTACCAGTTGTATGCCATATCCTCTAAGGAATGAGGGAACAACCTATAAACCACATCATGGTGAGCTATTTGGGCTCTGGTACAAGCGTCCTTAAAAGCTTGTATGTGCTCCTCAGCACTCCTTGATTCACCATGAATGTATTTGGGACAAAATTTCTCAGAATTCTTAGGCATATCATGAAAGCCTCTAGGAATAGTCCCCAATGGAGAGGGATTATTCACAAAAAATTCCATTGGTGGCGGTGGTGGAGGTTGTGCCAGTTGTTGGATGGGCTGAACTAGCTATAATGGCAATTGAGGTGGATTTGGTGGTGGATTCACGAGTATCCACTTGGGTATTGGTGAAAAGCCTGGTGGAGTGGGTGGAGCTGACAAGGGTGGTATAATCGTTGCCCTGTGAATCTTGTGTCTCATTGGGGTCTCGGGTTCTATCAAAGGTGGCAGGTTTTCAGTTGATCGAAGATCTCTATGGGACCTCTCTGGTGAGAAAGACCCAATGTTATCCAATTTTCTCTTCTGGCCCTCCTTCTAGCACTAGTTTCCTGTTGATGTGCCAAATTGACCCACAACATGCAGGTAAGATAAAAGTGAAAGCATCTCACCTCTCCTGAAAGAGATAATCAATAATCAAACTAATCACTTCCCAAGATCTTTGATGTTGGTTCACAATGTTGTTTCACAAAGTGGTCAATATGGTTGTAATGTTCAAGGGGCCTACTGGTTTTGAGCTTCTGGATTGTTGCAAGATCAAACATCTATCTAAACCTACTTTAACCAGGGGTTTTAAAGAAATAGAAAAAGATAGATCAAGGTTTTTAAACTGAAATTTTTTTTGATTCATTCAACTAATCAGACTTGTTACCTTCCAAGGAATTCCTAAACTAGAACTGCAAAATAAAATTAACCTGTAATTGATACAAAATTTCATTCATTCACAGTGCAAACTTTAACAGTAGATTGCAAATCATCATTCAAACAAAACATAAGATAAAATTTCATTCCTTGAAAGATTTTCAAATCAAATGATTAACCCAAAATGAATACCATTCTAGAGCATAATATAAAGAAGGTTTAAATCTGGCTGCTCCTACTATCAATGAAACAAATAAGCAGCATTTACAAATCTGGCAAGATCACCAGTATACAGAAACCCATGTCTTCAAATTATCTCCATCTATGCTAAGAAAATATGGAAGATACATCATCTCCTCCTCCTGCTGAACAAGAACACAATGTCTTCAATTGTATCAAATCCCCAAAGATAGCAACAATTCGAGTCTTTTGTATTACAGTGACTTCTCAGAATAAAACAACTCCTACTCTACTTCTTGAGTTTCTCTACCCTCTAAGCCTTACAAAAGAGGTGAAATGCCAGACTTATAAAACACGTTAGATGTGTCAGCCCAGTTTAGGGTTTACAATAAGTTGGTTATAGAACACGTTGGCCCTAGAAAAATTTGAAATAAAGTCAAACATGCATTAAATGCAAGGGCACCGACCAGATCATCCCAGGATCTACCACATAACTCAGACCAAAATGTGTGAAGAAGATGTAAAGCGAAACAATGAGGAAGCATGACTTTCGATGCAACTTTGCATTAATTGCTTCCCCCATGTCGCCCATACCTTGCTCCATTCTGGCCTTCATCATCAAGAACGTCCTCTACAAGCCATTCACAAGTGGCATAGGCGAAACCCTAGTTCGTCATTCAATAACATTAATATCATCCTTCAGCTGTCCCATCGCATTGTCCTAGTCTCTCTCATTGCAAGGTGTTCATATTCAGATCTGAAATCTCAAACCAAATTGGTGTCATCTTTCCCTCAGGAATCATACTCTTTACGTACTGCTTCATTCTTTCTTCTTCTTCAGAGATGGATGATCCCTCTCTGTCTCCCCTTAGCCTTTCCATCCATTGCCTTGCTAGACTAAGCCTGAATCCATCAAACACCAATGTGAGAATCCAATTATTGACAACATTTCATCAAAGTGTTAGCTCAAAATCATGATAAAACCATTAAATTATCCATTAAGCATCAACATTGAGAAGTTCAGGATTTCAAGTTAATCGGGGAAAACAAGCTTGGGAGGAATTTTGAAAAATTTTGAACCAGGATTCTCCTGATGAGGAACCAGTATCAACAATAGATCACCAAAATGAACACAAGAAACATACAATAGTGAAATTCATCAAGCTAAAGCAAGATATGTTTAAGCATTCATCATTAGATTCATCAATTTTATCCAATTTCTTAAATTCCACAAAGCATAGCAGAGAATTCAGAAAAATCTGACTGGACCGGAATTCCACAGATGACTTAGAACTCCACACTTCAGAAAACTAAAGGAAATCGGGAAAATCCAACCAGGTAGGAAAGTCCCGAAGATCGGCGTGACCTTTGGTCAGTCGGAATGATCTCACAATGACGGTAGATGTCTCACCGATGGAGCCGCTCCAGATGCATATCACTGTGACTCCTGCCAATGGAATGTGTGATCAGACACTATGGCATTGGGGAGACACGATTTAGTGTCTCACCAACATGCAATACAATTGAACGTTTTGACAGAATGAACTAGGGCGAAACACCATATAAGCATTGAGAATCCTCGAAGCCCAAACGCAACCCATGAATAGATCAAATTCAACCACAAATGTAATGAACTGCTAACTCAAATTCCCTAGCAACCAAATCAACTTGAAACACCAGAAATCCACGCACCAGCAAGCAAATCAAGAAATTCAAGCCTCAACTCATGCAATCCCAAATGTAAGAACAAATGCACAACAAAGATGAGAGCAAGTGATCCCAAATCCCTTCAAATTCGACCTCAGAAATCTTACCTAGGTGCACTAATGGTGTAGACAAGATGGAATGGAGAAATTCAGGAACCTGACAGTGGAATGGAATCCGAAAAAATCCGGACCAGGTGAAATTCTGCAGAGTCCAAAAATCTCTGAACTGTAGTGCAAAAACAGACCGAGCCAGACTCAGAACATGATCTGGGAAAATCCAGACGGGGCAGAAAATCCTAAACTGGCTCAAAAACCTGAATAACATCAAAACCAGAGTTTGAAAAAAAACCGAGAAAATCCGGACGGACTGAAAAATCCCGAACCAAGGTAAGAACCTAAATTTCGCCCAAAACACAAGATTTTCAATATGCAACTTGGGGAAAACACTTGGGCAAGAAAGACAAACATATTTAGCACATGCCAAGGCAAAGAAAAACCTCAAAATTGAAGGGGCAAAACACAAAGAGCGAAAGCAAAAGAGGGTCCCATTTTAATCAAATTTAAAATGGGGTGGTTATGCAAGGCATAATAAGACACACCCCTTTGTTGATGCATTCCCTAATCTGACAAGTTCTAAAATTTTCTCTGAAGACCAAAATTAGATTAAAAATCCCTTTGCTTTGGAACTACATCAGGTAGGCATGGGTGATGCAAATAGGAACAAACCTAACCAACCAACTTTTCCTTTCCCCATTGCTCATCAAAATGAAGTTGACAACCTCAAAATTATCCCTACTTCAGTCCTTCCTAAGTTCTATGGACTTGTCATAGAAGATCCTAATACTTTCTTGTTCGAGTTTGACATACTCTACAGGAGTTATGACTATACCACCGATGCCCATAGGCTTAAGTTATTCCCTACCACCTTGAAAGAGGTTGCATTAAGATAGTTTATGAGCCTAGGCATAAATACAGTGGAGACTTGGGAGGACATGAAGACAAAGTTCCTTGAGAAGTACAAGGAATATTGTAGGGGTAGTGACATGAGGGGAGATGACATTTTTAGGATGCAGCAAAAGGAAGATGAGAGCCTAGAGGATTACATTGCAAGGTTTTTGTTTTGTCTGCAGAAATCTCCACACCATACATTGAATGAAGAATCACAAAATCTAATTTTCCTAAGAGGAATTAATGACAACTGCACCGATGCCTTGGACCTAATGGGAGGAGGAGATACCTCCCAAGTTCCTTGAGAGGATATCAAGAAGATATGTTAGAACTACTCTAGGGAAGCTTCAAAGAAAGGGGGAGTTTACTAATCCTCTATGGGTAAGTCATTTACTAATGGAGTTTCCAGAATGGAGATTACTCACTTACTCACAAACTTCAAGCAAGACATCATAGACAATCTAGCTACTCAGTAGGATTCACTTCAGGCCAAAAAGAAACAAGAGGAGGCAGATGCAATGTTGGCAGAATATTGCCCTCATTACAGACAAAAGAAGGACTGTAGATGCAAGATGGTAGCTAATATTGAAAGTAAGAAGATTCCACCTGAGTTCAAGCCAATCCAGGTTGAAGAGGATCAAGTCTACTATGTTGCACAAAGGAGGCCATGGGATCCAAGACAAGGTATGCCACTAGATCCATTATCTTTTGTTGGGCTATATTTCAATTCTTATTTATTTGGTAACCAATGGAATCCCCCATATTCATCCAATTATGGAGGATATCCACCACAACCTTGGAGTAACCCTCCAAATACCTAGCCTAATCACCAAAATTCTCCACCCTAGTAGCAACAACCTTAGGGGAATTGGCAACAGTTTTAAAGGAAATTGGTAGCCACCTACAGGAAACTAGCAGCAAACATCTCAATGGAGGGAAGGACAACAATGGCCAAACCAAACAACTAATTACACGCAACCACCTTCTCAGCCCCAACAACCTACTATAATGCCTCCTCTTGCTAGTTCAAGTTCAAATACACCTAAACTTACTCAACTACCAGCTCAACCCACACCTAACCCAAATAACAAACCACAACAATAGCCAGTATACTCTACTAATCCAAATCAATTCCTTGCATATGTTGTGAGTGTAAGTGACATCCACTTGCATTTAAGAACTACTTTGTCGGCTCCTTCCACACCCATTATCACTGAGCTTCTTGTGGAAGAAGAGGAGCCTCTGAATTCCCCCATTCAACCAAGTGTACCTAAAAATCCTGAACCAACCCTAGTCAAGCAGACTGAACAAGAACCACCATTTCCCCAAAGGTTGGAAACTGTGAAACAAAAGGAAGAGAAGGAGGAACCAACCTTTGACATTCTAGAATAGTTGAAGCATATATGTGTCCAGATACCTCTATTTCAGTCCATAAAAGATGTTCTTATATATGGCAAAGCAATTAAGGAAGCATACCTTAAGAAGCTAGGTAGGAAGAAGAAAAACCCCACTATGGTTCATGTGGTGGGATAACTGGTTGATATCATGCTTGGGAAAGTGAATGTTCCCAAATATAATGACCCAAGGAGTCATGTGGTAAGAGTTGTTATAAATGGGGTCCAAATAAGGAATGCTTTGATTGATTTGGGAGCAGCCATAAATGTAATGACCAAAGATATCCTGCAACAACTAAATGTTGCAAGCATGAGACCTACTCTTATTGTCCTGCAAATTTTTGATAGTTCTACTGTTAAACCTGATGGGATAGTAGAGGACCTTGTGGTAACTCTAGACTCTTGGGAGTGCCCAGTAGACTTCATGGTTCTTTCTCCTAAAGCTACACTAGGCAGGTACCCCATTATCCTAGGAAGGCCATAGTTAGCAACAAAAGATGCCTATATTGGATGTCGGACTAGAGACATGACCATTTATGATGGAAAGAGCACCAAAAATATTGTTCTCTACCCTCTTTCTCAGCCATCGCATGACATGGATAAACCTGTATGGCCACATATTGGTGAAGAGGCCGAGGAAGTTAAATCTGTGGAACAACTTATGATGTTAGGTAGAAGCTCTTTCATGCAGATTCAAGAGGAAGATGAGGTATTGTCCAACATAATTCAGGACCATTGTGAAGTAGAGTAAGCCTCATCCTCTCATGCACCCGATTATGTTGATTCAGTAAAGGCACTTTTGCTCAAACTTCTTGTAGTAACAGGTATGTCTCATACATTGCTGCCACATGAACTCA
>VDFB02360422.1:0-22444 GCA_007258455.2 Sequoia sempervirens
CCCCTTACAACATTTCACTTAAGTTATAATATAAAAATATTATAACTTTATATTATATGCTCCAATTAATTAATATTTAATTAATCAATCAAATATTAATAACTCCCTCAAGAAACATCCGATTTTCGAATTGTCTGAAGTTGGCGAACCAGGGAGTGATTCTGCACGTGACCCAACTGTACTGCTAAAAATAGCAGGGGTGCCTCGCTGAGTGCCAAATACTGCTAAAAATAGCAACTCAGGTAAACGGTGTCCGAAAGAGCCCGAACGAAAGCCAACTGATCAAATACTGACAACTGAAGTTGAGCCAAGCTGCATCAAGACCCTCTATCCATCCTATCAGCCTATGAGGGTCGCATAATAGGCTAATCATGTGCTCTGAGAGATGTCAACTAGAAGGGGACATGACAGTCCGCCCCTCCTGAAATTGCTTGTCCTCAAGCAATCTTAACTCCGGGTGCTGCAGAATATCCTCGCTCTCCCATGTAGCATCCTCCACAGGAAAATCTCTCCATTTCACTAGATATTCCCTGATAGTCCTCCTACGCAACTGTCTCTCTCTGTACTCCAGGATAGACTCAGGTACTAAAATCAACTTTCCCTCATCATCTAAGGGAGGTAAAACTGCAGAAGGTACCACACGGTTACCCAACGCCTTTTTGAGACGTGACACGTGAAAAACATTGTGTACCTCGCTCTCTGCCGGAAGCTCAAGCTCATAAGCCACCTCTCCAACACGCCTCAGGATCCTGAAAGGACCATAATATCGTGGCTTAAGCTTCTCTGACCCACTCTTCCTAAGAGTGGACTGACGGTAGGGTTGCAGCATAAGATAAACCATGTCACCCACCTCAAAATGCCTCTCTATTCTCTTCTGATCTGCGTACTGCTTTTGCTGATTTTGTGCTTTGGCAATATTTTCCTTGAGAGCCTTCATATTATCCTGACTCTCCTGCAACAAGTCGCCAGCACTCGGCACTCTACTGTCACTCAGTAGCAAATCCAAAAAACTCGGCGCCTCATAACCGTACAACGCCATGAAAGGGGACATCTGAATGGTCATATGGAATGTCGTGTTGTAACAATACTCGCACAAATGAATCCATTTGACCCATGCCTTCTGTTTCCCTGCGATATAGTTCCTGAGGTAACCCTCCACCCATTTATTCACTATCTCCGTCTGCCCATCGGTCTGCGGGTGGTAATTGGTGCTCGGTGTAAGCTCGGTCCCACAGAGTCTGAACACCTCCTGCCAGAAGTGACTCAAGAACCGACTATCTCTGTCACTCACTATGCTCTGAGGCAACCCATGTAGTCTGAATACCTCACGGAAGAAGACCTCTGCTACCTGTGTAGCTGTGTAGGTCGTGGTAATCGGAAAGAAGTGGGCATACTTCGTCAGTCGATCCACAACCACATATATGCAATCTCGTCCTTGGGCTTTAGGCAAGCCCGTAATGAAGTCCATTGACAGGCATTCCCACTTCCTATCAGGAATCGGAAGTGGCTGCAATAAACCTGCCGGGTATGTGTTCTCCTGCTTGTTCTGCTGACAAACAGGGCACTCACGCACATACTGAAGAACATTTGCCTTAAGTCCTTTCCATGTGAATCTCTCCTGAATCTGTCTATAGGTTTTGAAATACCCGGGATGTCCTGCTGTAGGTACGTCATGAAAGGCTCGCATGATAATGTTCTTCACCTCTAAACCGGGGACCAAATGAATCCTGTTCTTGTAAATGATCAAGTCATTTACAAGCGTGTATCTAGTATCAATCATCGATCCCTCAACGATGCTGGATGCCCATGCATCCTTGGCATACTCTGCCATAGTCATATGCCTCCAATCCTCTGAAATGTGAACCATAGAGCTCAAATGAGGCCTTCGTGAAAGAGCATCAGCTACTACATTCTATGTACCTTTGATATACGAGATATCAAAGTCATAGGCCTGCAATTTACTAACCCACTTTTGTTGACGATCATTGAGATCTCACTGCCCTAGGAAGTGTCTCAAACTATTGTGATCAGTTTTGATGCAAAATTTGCTGCCAACAAGATATTGCCTAAATTTTGCTAAGGCATGCATTATAGCGAGCATCTCCTTGTTATAAATGCTGTAGAGTCTCTCTGGCCCTCTGAGTTTACGACTCTCATGCACAATAAGGTGCTTGTCCTGCATAAGCACCGCTCCAATGATGCATCACATTGAAGCTCAAAAGGCTTCGAAAAGTCTGGTAGTGCCAAAATAGGGCATGTAGTCATCAACTCCTTAAACCTCATAAAACACTCCTGTGCCTCAGGAGTCCAACAAAATGCACCCTTTTTCAGCAAATCTGTCATCATGGCTGCATGACGTGAATAACCATTCATGAATCTGTGATAGAACCCACACAAACCTAGAAATCCTCGCAACTGTGTAAGGTTTGCCGGTGTAGGCCAGTCAATGATAGCGCGGATCTTTTCAGGATCCATCCGCACTCCCCCTGCATTGATAATATGACCTAGATATAACAATTCCGTCATCCCCAAATCACACTTGGACTCCTTGGTGTACAAGGACTCCCTCTCCAGGATACTGAGCACGGTCTCCAAATGAGCCAAATGCTCCTGCCAAGTCTTGCTGTAAATAAGGATATCATCGAAAAAGACCAACACAAATCTCCTTAGCAGTGAATGAAAAACCCTGTTCATGGTGGACTGAAAAGTAGCTGGCGCATTAGTGAGCCCAAATGGCATCACTACAAACTCGAAGTGCCCACAATGACAACGGAAGGAAGTCTTCTCGATGTCCTGCTCACGAACCCTGATTTGATGATATCTTGACCTTAAGTCGATTTTTGTGAAGTAGCATGCACCATGGAGCTCATCAATAAGCTCGTCTATACGAGGTATTGGATACCTATTTTTGATAGTCCTCTTATTCAGGACTCTGTAGTCTATGCACATGCGTAGGGTGCCATCCTTCTTTACCAAAACAACTGAAGAAGCGAATGGTGATTTGCTAGGTCGAATGTGACCCATAGCAAGTAACTCCTTGATCGTTTTCTCGATCTCATCTTTCAGCCGCTTAGGTTGTCTATAGGGCGTAATCATAACGGGCTTAGCGCCCTCCTCAAGCTCAATAATATGCTCAATGCCCCTGTCTGGAGGTCTCCCTGGTGGAATATCACTGAATACCTTATCATGCTTGATTCTCAACTCCTGTATGTCGGGATGATATTCAGTCTTTTGCTGTCCCTTCTGTATAGGTGCCAATGTGCACTCGGCAGCCCACTCTACCATGTCGTGTCGCATGAGTCTTTCCATCCGACGAAAAGAAATTGTTTTGATGTTGCTGTCCCGAATTGCCTTTAGAATGTGTGTCTTCCCATCAACATCAAAACGGATCTCCATGTCCTTAAGACGAAGAGTGACTTCTTCCAATGAATGAAGCCACTTCATGCCCAAGACCAAATCAATATCCCCCATGTTAACTACGTAATAATCAGCCTTGAACTCATAATTGTTCAAGCGTAAGGGGAGATCCTTAATCATGCGCTCACACCTAAGAGTGTAACTGTCGGCCACCTTAACCCTAATGCCCTCGAACTCCTCAGTGATGAGTCCGCGTTTCTCAACAAATCTAGCATCGATGAAATTGTGTGTGGCTCCTGTATCAAGAAGAGTAATGACCCTTTGTCCTGCCAACACTCCACGAATCCTGAATGAGCCCTCCTGCTGAATGCTAGATAGGCGTGCCTCCTGTATCTGAAGCTCTGACTCTTTCTCTGCCTTAGGCTCTGAAGCCTCTGACTCTGATTCCTCAGAACTCTCTTGCTGTTCGGAATTCTCTGATTCTGAATCCTCGTAATATGCCCACATCACTCGATTTGCCTTGCCCTTAGGCCTCAAAGGACAATCGTGATTGGCGTCATAGGGACCTTTGCAGTAGAAGCAAAGCTTCTTCCTGCGTAGATCATTAAGGGCCTCTCGATCCAAAGGTGGTGCTGCTGATTTACCCTTCGAATCGTTCTTAGAATTTGATTTTTCTTTGTTAAAATCAGACTTCTCTCTGTTTTTGTTAAAGCCCTTATTGTCCCTGAAAGAAAAATTGTTTCTGGAGTTGAATCTACTGGACGGTGCTGCCAACTCCATACTACGAGCTTTCTTCATCGCTTCCTGTAACGAAGGAGGATCAAAGGCTTTGATCCAACCTCTCAATGGCTCTGTCAAACCCTCCATGAAGAGCACTACGAGTCGCCTCTCTAAAATATTCAGAACCATAACTGATAACTTCTGAAAGTCACCAATATATGACTCCAAACTGCCACTCTGTCTCAACTGAGCCAAGTCTCTGAAGTAGGATTTTGGATCCTTCCTGTCAAACCGCTCCACCAACCTGTTAACAAACTCCTGATATGAGGTGATCCGGTCATGCTGTAGTGTCACCATCCCGTGGTGCCACCAGTCGTAAGCCACTCTCTCAAGATGCAGTGTTGCATATCGGATAGCATCTCTCTCAACCATCGGACGCAATGTGAGGAATGTATCTAGCTTACTAATCCAAGCATGAGCTGTGACCTTACCACTACCATCGAACATCGCTAGATTGAGCCTGTTTGTTGCATGCTTCAGATCATTATTCTGGTATCTAGGTCTCCAATCCTGTCGACCTCTGTGGTGTTCTCGCCTCTGTGTAATAAATCTGTCAAAGGTAATCCTCTCTCTGACATCAGGTGGTACTAACTCTCGTTCCTCGTTCATTGCCATAAGGGTATCTGTGAACAACTCCTCGTGCTCCTCACCTGCAATAGCCTCATCGGGCTCCTGTCTCATAAAAGTAGGCCTAGTAGGCCTATCTGCTGTCCGTGAAACAGTCCTGGGTGCTCTCCGAGATCCTGCATCACTCCTGTTATCCTCACGCTGAGGTGATGGTCTCCTCTGTGTACCCAACCTCTGGATGGCTACTGTCAACTGCTGTAGCACATCGTTGGACTACCGTTGACCTGCTCGTAAGTCTCTGAGAGTGTCTAAAACCTCTGCATCGTCCTGATCTCTGGGATTATGAGGAATCTCTGTTCTAGGAATATCTGTTCTATCACCCATGCTTTTCGGCTACCAGATCGAACCCTGTTGCCTGTCAATCAAGGCTCGCTTGCATGTGTAATACATGTGAGACCCAATCTGTTGTGGCTGCATAAGACTGCTAAACCCTCAGGATGGCAGGATTTAGCTCTGATACCACTGTAGAAACCCCAGTTTCCTCTAACTCTGAAATCTGACTATCTTTTGATTGTTTTTTGTATTTTTGGTTTTTTGACTGTTTTTGAGTTTTTTGCATGAATAATAAAGAATGCGATTTGCAAGAATTGAATAATAAATTCAATATAAAATACTACAATATCAATATTGATGGAAATACAAGATCTAACGCTGGTAATTCATTTATTGATCAACTGGACTCAGTACAATGGAGATCTGATAACATGCAACAAAGGAAACAATATTATTTAATGAAAGAACCTGGTATTAGCAGCAAGCTAGAAATGAACCAGATCTGGTACGGCTGCAATAAACTTGCTCTTCTCCCTCTGTCTCACAAGCTCAAATGATCCCAGATACCCTAGCGCCCAATTTGGTGAAGACTGCAAGCCAGAAAGATAGGCGTTTTGACCAAGATCAAGAACACGCCTTTTTAATGATAGTACGGCCAGGTACAACAGAAGTACGGCCTGGTAACAGCAGCAATCAATGAATAAAAGGTATGGCTCTCATTGGAATCTCCAGATCCAAAAGAAATAGGCGCCTCAACTGTAAAAACCCTGCTGGATGAATTGCTAATCAAAAACCTTGAATATTTCTTGTCTATGATGCTCTGTAACTTCTTCTGAATGAAGAAATCTCTTGCCTGGCAATAAATCGGAAGATATTTCACAACCTCTGAATTGCTTTCA
The DNA here is from genome assembly GCA_007258455.2 of Sequoia sempervirens. Classification (NCBI taxonomy): domain Eukaryota; kingdom Viridiplantae; phylum Streptophyta; class Pinopsida; order Cupressales; family Cupressaceae; genus Sequoia; species Sequoia sempervirens. The sequence goes on from VDFB02360422.1 coordinate 5,937, forward strand.
CTGGAGATGGCTCGTTCCCCAATGCTCTGAGACTGAAACCCTTGGCTTTCGTGCTCTGGACGAAGTCTTGCTCAAATTTCAATAATCAATAACATAATGGCTCAACTTTCCAAGCAAAAACCTTATACTCTTGCAAAAGTGCGAATTCCTTAAAAATAGGGATCATTAAAATAATTCAACTTTTTATTTTAATTCTTTCAATAGTCTTCGATGAAATTTTTGATTATAAATTATAAAAAAAAATGGCCCCTTCCATGATGGGCACCCCCTTACAACATTTCACTTAAGTATTATAATTTTATATTATATGCTCCAATTAATTAATATTTAATTAATCAATCAAATATTAATAACTCCCTCAAGAAACGTCCGATTCTCGAACTGTCTGAAGCTGGCGAACCAGGGAGTGATTCTGCACGTGACCCAACTGTACTGCTAAAAATAGCAACTCAGGTAAACGGTGTCCAAAAGAGCCCGAACGAAAGCCAACTGATCAAATACTGACAACTGAAGCTGAGCCAAGCTCCATCAAGACCCTCTATCCATCCTATCAGCCTACAAGGGTCGCATAATAGGCTAATCATGTGTTCTGAGAGATGTCAACTAGAAGGGGACATGACATTAAAAAAATATTAAAATGGAAAGCTAAGTTAATGAAAAACAACATAAAATTATCTACAATTATATTTCACTAATGGATGAATTTTGTTGGCATTTCAATTTGCTCCTCTGGAGTGCGTGTTAGAAACAGACAGCTATGCACAGTATTAATTGCTCTTCAAATTAGGAGGGGAAGCTCCCTCTTTTGCTGATATGCGTAAAAAGTAAAGTATTCTAAATTCCTATCTTTTTGACTTAGCTGGTTGAGGCACAAGGTTATAAAACTATATACATTTCAGCTAAGGTTTTCTCTGGTTTCCACAGATCTTAACTACAACTAGGCTAATGTTAAAACTATCCTATCTCCTCTAGAAAAATAGAGCAAGAGGAATCAGGAGCAATTGGGAATGATTGACGATAAAATCTATCTCAGGATTCCCAAGGAGGTAGAATACCTATCGGAGGTGTAGGCTGAAATAAAGGGTTATTGGAGACAACATGAAATGGTAAGCTAGTTCTCCGGATTCCCAAGAAGGTGGAACACTCTATCCGAGGTGTAGGCTGAAAGTAGATTACTGGAAACAAGCATTAAACGATAATCTTTATTTTTATATTCCCAAGGAGGTAGAATACCTATCCGAGGTATATATATGAAAGAAAGACTATTAAAAACAACATCAAATGATAATCTCTATTTCTAAATTCCCAAGGAGGTAGAATACCTATCCGAGGTGTAGATATGAAAGAAAGATTATTAAAACAATAATAAATATGGGACAGCAAATTGCATAATCAGACACACACACAATGAACGATCAAACCAGCTTTATATTAAACAAAGTGAACCAATATAGAATAGCAATATTGCACGGCAAGGTGGGCACAAGAATTTGTTATCATAGTAAAAGTTAAAATACAATGAGCAAGTGTGCTCTTATTAATAGAACCTCAAAGGAGTAGGGAACCCTACAATCTCCTTGAGTTAACTTTCAGTCTTGCAAGCATGCAAAATTTAGTCTTAAGTCTAAATGTATGCAACTTAGCAGTTAATTGGAAAAACTACCTCGGTTAACTGATTCTAAAATTAAACTAATTGGACCTTGCAACACGCAAGTCCTTATTGATATGAGAGTCAACTAATAACTAACATTAGTTAATTGAAACTAAAACCTCCATATGTACATAAGTATCTCCAAAATAGACATGCAATGATATGTGGGATAGTGAGCTAACTTGGAAAGAAGCATCAAGTTAATTGTTGTGTCTAATGTCTATCCTGAAAAGGTGGGACGTCTTGATCTAGTAGTTCACTAACTGCGATCTCAAGCAATAAACCCCTCCACGAGGTTGTTGACTACATCACCATCTGGAGCATTGATACTCCTCTCAAGTACTTGATGTCTTCGCAGCATCTCTTCACCAACTGTGATATGACTCTGTAGTTCTCTGCTATATCTGTGGCTATCTCCATATGATCTTGCTGGTCCAAATCAACAACTGATTTTTTTTCCTTCGTATTTCCTGTTGATGTGATTTTTGTGACTGCACCAATTAGCAGAACAAAGTTGTCCAAAGGCTACTCCATTCTCTCCTGATCAAAGTATTCCGTGTGCTAAGATTGCTAGTAAGATCGCACGTTCAACTCCAAGGTTCCGAAATACTTAGAATACCCTCAGTTGGTTGGTTGTGAATTGTTGTTTTTACGAGGGGACTTACACAATTGTTCAAAATACTTGCAGTTAACAGTAGATAGATGATTGGAAGGGATTTATATAATGCGGATGATTTAGCAATAAGTACGTTTTCCTAAAACTAACCAAAGATGAACGGAATTGAAATGAGTGTAAGGGTAAGAGGGTTCTAAATTCTACACTAAGGCTAGACTTGGGGATCAATCTCAATAGCTTCAACCGAACTCTGCTCCACCTCACGTTGGACAGCTTACGCAAAGTTGGTGCAATCTTCAAGGGGACAGCAAGAAATTTTCAAGCTACAATCCAACACCAAGATACCGTCAAGACGACGCATACCAAAATATGAATTATAACTGAAGTTAAGCTTATGTAACGCTCCAGTTGACCACGCAAGGAAAACTTACCATCAGCAAGTTGCTAGTGGTATGGAATAAAACGAAGTTGCCTTGATCAACACCACAAATCCACAGCTACTATCTACTTGCATGAAATAGAAATGTTATTCTTAAACTACTTTACGCTACTTCACGCTACTTGGAATTGAAGGGATGAAGAAACCTTGCTAGCTATTCATAACAAAGAAAAATTTCACCATCAATGAAAAGATCTTCTATTATGAAAGTTTTACACAACAATCTCTTACAAAAGTTTTCAAAGGAAAACTTTCCTTCTCCTCCAAACTATGCTATGCTAAGCTACAATTATACTATCAATCTCTCTGCTCTAGTCTCTAGTCTGACGTCTAGTCTAATTCTAATGAATTACAAATGAGGGGGACTCCCCCTTTTATAGATGGCCCAGTCCAATGGACGGCTCAGATTACAATCAAATGAATGGCTCAGATTGAGCCACCTCAGCCCTAACCCTAAAAACTGTCAGAATAGGGAGTGGTACATTAAATGAATCAAAGATTCCCACTCACTCCCAAAATAGTAAAGGCAATTAATGCCCACAATCAAGTCTTCTAGAAGATCATGCATCCGGAAGTGCATTCCCCATTCTCCTTCCACTGTGCAAACTCAGCCAGATGGACAAATGCGGCCTCAACCTCCTAAAAGCCCCGAAATAGGTGGAATGCAATCAAAGTGAGAAACTCTAACAAGGTTGTTCATCTTGGTGCACAAAGACTTTCTCCAAGCAACTAAGGAATCTTGTGTACTCTGAATCAAGCTGGAGAAAGTATAAGTGTTCTCAAAGTCATCTTGTACAAAGGTCTTCACCTCCGAGAAGAAAGGCACCAGCCTACCCCTCAAATTATTAACAGTCACCTCATCGGGATTCAGTCGTCTAGCAAATATTGCCTCCAAAGTATTCTGGACCCCATCAATAATGTTTCATCATAGCCTTCACGACTCTAAATCCGCCCGATCTTTGCGTTGAAAACGCCAGCCCTATGGAGATTAGCGAGAAGAGTATCATCTAGAATAATAGTCATATCTGTCATTCTCTGAATGACCCACTCCATCAATCAACATTTAGCAAAGGAACCGTATAATGCCTCTACATGTTGAGATGCTTTGCTCGATAAGCAAAAGCATCGCGGGCACGATCCAAGCGCCTCCATACGTCTTGCGTATCTTGGAAGCTTCTTTGGTAAGCATGAGCAGTCTCTTCCATGAACGACTTTGTATCCGACGCGAACTCACATGGCAAACATTTATTTTGCTTCCTATGCCATCTTTCTCAACTCCAACAAGCCGCTAATTGACTCCCTGGATAACTCAGCTTGAAGCTCTATTGCTGGAATCTCCTGCCCGCAAGGACGAGACAAGTGCTGCACGTATCCTATCAATGTCTTATGTTCTTTCTTCAATTTCTTATACTTTCCTTCCTTCCTAAACAGTTTGTCCTTGAGCGCCTGATAGGAATTATCACATTCTTCGACAATCTGTGCACCTGTGGGACGTCCTAACTCCAAAGTTGTGACCACATAGTTCTCTGGCACTGCTTCGTCTCGATCACAATCAACTCGTGGCACCGCCATATGAAGGGTGCGGGAGCCATCCTGATCAGTTGATATCTTTGAAAATTTTCGTGCTCTCTTCTTTTGTGGAGGCGCGCTGATCCTGTTCAAAAACTCTTCCATCTCTACTGTTGGATCAATCTCTTCACTGGTGTAATGTCCCCTTCTCAGCTGTGATCATTTCAGTTGACCGTTGGCCTATTCCGGAGACCCGTAGGCTACGCGGATGGTGAAATTAGGGTTTCCTAGTTTTGAGGAGGTTTCTGCTTGAAGTTTGGAATTCTGGTTGCGGATTCTTTCTGGGTTTTCAGAGAGCTTCGCAGTGGTATGTTCAGTTTGGCATTCCGGGCAACTTCACAAATTTACTATTTTTAGTAAATTCTATTTTTGGCAGTGGACAGTTTGGGTACAATTCAGTTGGTCTTCTTCTTCGGTTGTTTCAGCTGGCACTTCAGTTTTTGGCCTTGGGCGCATTATTCTTGGAGAGATAAGTATTTTCCTTATAATATTATATTTTAATATTATATGTCCCTTTTGCCTAGCAAGTACAACTTAAGTTGTTTTAAAAAGGGGGACTTAAAGGGTCTAGGCGCCATGGAGGAATAAGTTATATTTTATAAAGTCAAATATTAAGCTCATGGAAAGGGACGCCTACTTGAAGGTTTGACTTTATTTTAAAATGTGAAATAACCAAAGGTGAAAATGGACGCCATCTTTTGGAGGGAAAAGGTGAAATTGAAAATTAGGGTTTGGGTGCCTTCTTGAAGCTTCTAGATGTTTCTCTCCTGCCTATTTAACCAGGCCTCAGCTCTTCATTTGGGATCTTTTGTCTACTACACCGTTATGCTGCTGGATTGTCTTCAGGCACTCGCTTCGAGGAAAGCACACCTTCTAGCATTGGCTCATCTTCTTGCGTGAAAGACAGCAACTAGTTGAGAGGTTAGCTCGTAATTGGTAGTTTTGCATTGTAGTTGAGTTCTATTGCATTTTGGTGATGTTATTCAAGCATATTGTCATGTTTTAGAGTTGCTGTTGTTGCATGGCTGTAGGTAGTTTTTGTTCATAAATCAAAAATACAAAAAGATATTGTTGTGGGAATTCAATATATCATCTTTCCTCATTGGGGCGACCCACCTTGCAAACTTATAGATTTTTATCTGCTGTATTTGATTTTATTTAGTGAAATCGCCCCCTTATGAGGGCCGTACCATTCTGCTGTGTCATTGGAGTTTGTGCAAATTAATGTGGGGTTGTTAGGAGTGGTTTTGGGCAATCATCTTGGGCGCCATCCTTCATAGATTGGTTAGCACTTGATTTCATGTCAAAAGGTTGTGTTTAGAGAGAGTTATGAACCTATGATTGTAGGTTGGTTTGCAGATTTCACCCATTTGATGTGCAGGTCTGATAAATCAGAACTAAGAGAATTGTCTCTTGGTTAGTGCATGAGCATTGAAAGTTGTATTCTGCCATTGGAAACATTCTACACATTTGCAGCAGTGAATGTTTGAAAATACTCCTGATTTAAGTGATCTTTCTGATATCTTGTAAGCTGTTAGTAGTACTATCAGCAATTCATCTTTATCTTGCAATTTGAGTTATTGTACATTCCCACTGAATAAGTGGAAGAGGCTGGCTTGCCGCCTATTTACTCGTTTTGCATTGTAATTTCCTAAGTCTCCGCCATATGGTCGCCTCTTATCCATCACGGATTGAGTAGCACATACTTGGTGTTGAGTTAATTTTCAGTATTGCATTAGATAGGGATCCTCTGACCGTATGCTCGTCGTTCGCCGGCGCATCTCTTGGTTAGAGTTCTTGTTCAGCATTTTCCTTTGAGATCCTCTGACCAATGCTCACACCTTGCCCACATCGGGATCCTGGTGTACATTCAGGTTAGAGTTACTTTCCGCATCGTTTTGGTTTGTGCTAACCTTAACGGGTGCGTGTTGCATTGTAATCATTTGTGAGAATCAAAAAAATAAATTGGTCCGGTTCATTACAATTGGGGCTTCTTCTCATTCTATCTCTGAGCCAATCAGGTACAACATGCTGTATAACAAATGGCTGCTGCTTTTGGGCCTCTGCTTCACGGACTTGTTCAACTTCTATATCATTCTGGCGAGGCTCATCGGCCTCAAGTGGCTGAGTATCTCCTGAAACTATATCATTATCCTCTAAAGCCGCCTCCAACTCATGCTGAAAGTGAGGGTCGGTAGCAGTCCCCTCATCAGTCTGCTGATCATCTCTAGTAGGTGCGTTGACACTCTGGCCAACCGACTCTCTCTGTGGTGGTTGATTTCCTTCATGTACCTCCTGCACCTGATTCAATGCATTCCTTTGATCAGTGAAAAGAGAAACCTCTTGTATGCTTGGAGAACGTGTCTCCAATGGCGTGGGTGATTCTACTACAACTCTCGGAGGCTTCGGCTGAACAGGCTCTTGCCGAACTGGCTCCTTCCTTCGAGATTTTGGACCTCGAGTGATCTGTTTCTTCTTGCTAGTAGTGGGTGTCCTGTGACCTCCCATCAAGTTGTAAGTCAAGGAAATTGACCTACTCTTCAATCTACTCACATGTCTGTCAACCCATGCTCTGGTAAATGTCAAGACTGGAATGGAAAGTGTGTCCAAATCAGCTATCTCTGGTTCTGACCAATCTAGGAGTGGAATTGGAGTATCCCTTACTGCCTCATAATCTGGATGGAGAACATTCATGTCCTCGCTCACCTGGTCTGGTACTGGAATAATTTCGCACTCCTGGATCATATTCAATGGCAACCTAGAGAACACCCTTTTTCTGACTTCAGCTTCGTCTGATGCACCAGCCCAATAATATTCAATGTTTGCCTTATGTTTAAATTCTTCTGACAGTACCCATCTGATATTGTAATGTGGATCATAATGCTGCCTGCTGGTGTGATAAGAAAAATGAAAGAACTGAAGCTCGCTCTCAGCTTCTCTAGCTGCCTGTAATGAAGGACACACCTCATCCGAATTTCCCATGACAATTGGGAAATCAACACCTCCCTTCTTCTTTCTCTTCTGAATCTTATTGTAGGCAACCAGTTGCCTAGATATCTCTAACATTAAAATTCTATTGGTTGGGTATTTAGGCAGCCTAAATGGATATGAGGAAAAACCTTGCAGCCTGATGTAAGAAAACTTCGGAAATTGTATAAACCAACACCCATACCTTTCAATCAACTCTTGAGCCTCCCTCGAGATCCTGTGATGCATCCGCTCCTGAAGCGATCTCGTAATGTGCATGGTAAAAGCGTCATTGACACGCTTGTAATGGGTGGTGCTTGTCATGTGCAACTGTGGATAGGCCTCGTGGATTTTGAATTGATGAGAAGCACAACCAACTGGTTCCTTGTATGAAATTCCTCAATATCTCGTCATACGAGCCAACATGTAAATAAGGTAGGAGCCCATATAGAATGTCTTCATTCTTCTCAAACTCTGGAGCTGCTCGTGTAAATTGTCACTAATCATCGCAGCCCAATCGACGTACTCTTTTCCTTCCAGCACAAGGTTGATGTAATAAAACATCCATGGTTCAAAAATAAAAGCCTGCGAGAAACCTCCAACTCTACTCAGCATCATAATCAAGTCACAGTACTCCTGCTTCAAGTCATCTGATATAATCTGCCTTGGCAACTTTGTACAAGAGGGCTTGGGGTTGCTCATCCAGGGAGTATTGATCGTTTTTGTGCATCTCTCGAATGGAGAGGCATACATTCGCTCAGCTTGTTCCCTTGATTTGTAAATCATCTTCTTATGTGCGAGAATCCCGAAAGGTTCGCCAATAGCTGCAGGAGTGAGGTTGGCGAGAACTTGACCATCCGGTGACATAATTGATGTGTGATCCTTCTCATAGCACTTGGCACACTCCATCATTAGCTCTGAGCACTGAATAGCTGGTGGAAATCCAGCAGCTGCATATAATCCACTTCGAACAATGTTGTGCGAAGTGATTGAAGGTTGATGACTGCCAATTCCTATTATTTGATTCTTGAAAGTCTCTAAGTTGAAAGAGCCCAAATTGGTGTCAGCCAGCTTGGCTAACTTTGAAGTAAACTTTGATTCTAGCATGAAAGGCTTGCTCAGCTTTTTGATAACAGCTTGCCTGGATGCACCATTGTTGTCCTAGCCAGTTGTCCTTACTTCAACCATCCTACAAAACAATAAACATCCATCAGCAAATTAATTTAGAAAATAAAACAAAACATCATGCAGGGGCTGCTAGTCGACTTTAAAAAATTGAGAAGCTGCAACATTCATATTCCTTTTGCAAACCTCAACTTCTCCTTCAGCAAATTCGAACTTTCAACACTTAGAAAGTTAGCTTCAGCAATTCCACACTCTCAGCAAATTTTCTAAGTTGGCTGCAATGACTTCAATACTTGAAAAAATCGCCCAACTTTGCTTTAGCAATTCCAGACTTCAAACTTCACACTTCCGTAATTTCAAGAGACTTAGCAAGTTCGCACTTCACAAGCTTCTCACTCTAAGTCGTACTTTTCTTAGCTTCAACAACTAGACTCTTTAAAATTCGTACCTTCTCAGCTTCAGCAACAAACTCAAGTTTTAGCCTTCAGCAAAAATTTGAACTTTCTCACTTGCACATCACACTTCAGCTTCAGCAAATTCCTCTTCAACAAATTTCGAACTTCTTCGATACCTTCAGCCTCAGCAACTCACTGCAATATCAAACTTAGAGAAAATTGAATTTGTTCAGCTGTGAAAAGAATGAATGAACTTTCAGCTCTTATAGCAAAAATTGAATTCTAGAAGGAGGCTAATTTTAGCCAGTACATTAAATCTCCACTACTTCATTTCAAGAATTTGAATTTTCCCTCTCTGGCATTTGCAACACTTGTCACCTGACGCCTGGAATCTTGGCCTTCTAGAATTTCAACTTTGACTGGCATATTTTAATTCACTTTTGAAAATATTTAATTTAAATTCATCTTTTAATAAATTTCACTCACTAGCCGGAGCTTTGTCATTTGAATTTTAAATTTCATTCACCTCTGACTCTGGAAAATTCATCCTGTGAAGAATTCAATCGAAATTATCTAGGCAATTCACTTTAAATTCATCGTCTGGAAAATTTTATTTCGAAAACACCTCTTATTCAATTTGCCTTAGAAAATTTTAAATTTTCCCCTTAGGAAAATTCATAATTCGACCACTGATTAAATTCTTCACCCTGAAGGCCTTGGCGAAGTGTAGAAGACATGGGAATCAACTTCTCATCGAAGATCCTCAATACCCAGAAGAAAATTTTCCTTAGAACTTGTCGAATCCATGGGTATACAACGAACGGGTTCATTTAATTTTTTAAATTTTCAAGCCTTAGGAAAAATAATTTTATGAAATTTAATTCCGTTTCTTCATCTCTGTGAGTGCTTCGTTGCTCTGACTTGGAAAATTTTATCCATCCTGCAATGCCAACATTCTTTGACTTCATCCATTAACAATTTATCCGTGCTTCAAGAAAATTTCATCTCCTCCCAAACTTAGGCGTGATTTTCCTAAGGAAGAAAATATTTGTGCCTTAGAGAAATTTTAAAATCATTTAGCACATTATGCACTTGCCTTAGAAAATTTTAATTTCACCTTCAATTCATTCGCTAGTGGTGAAGAAATTCACTTTTAATGCCCATTGCCTTGGGCGCATTTTATACTTCATGAGGAATACATTTTCTTAAATTCCCACGCCTAGCATTATTTACCATCTTTACTCTCAACGCCTAGGCAATATGTATCTCCCCCTTTACTTTGTTTACCACCTTACCCTCAACACTCACTCTTTACTTGGCGCCTTTAGCATGTGTAGGGGGAATAACCTTTACCATGCCCAACATGTGACCCTTGAGCTCCCTTATTTTGTCTTCATATGCCCCCATTTGGGCGCATTTCATACAAGGAAGAGGATAAAGCTTAATACATGGGCGCATATGGCAGGGTGTCAAGGACGAAAGTCCTTTGACCTTTTGACTTTCTTTGTGAACTTGGGCGCAAATGACACATAGAGGAGGATAAAAGTTTCTAATGCCTTTGACCACATTTGAAAATTATTTAGCAAGGGCGCATTTAGCATAGGGTGAAGGATGAAGCATTTGGCACATGCAAGAGGATCAACTTACCACGCCACCTTTGCTTTGACTTGTCTTTTGACTTCTTTGCTAATCTTGGGTGCATATGTTATGATGTGAAGGATGGGCGCATATTTGGTGTCATGAAGGATGAAGCATTTTCAACGCCACCTTGTGACCTTTGGGCTTCCCTCTTTTTGTCTCTACATGCCCTCATTTGGGCGCATTTGAGCATGGGAGGAGGATCAACATCTTTGACTCTTTGACTTTCCTCTAGACATGGTGCATTTTAGTATGTGAGGTGGATATTTATGCCTTAGAATATTTTGCTATCAACCTTCTCAAGGTGGGCACATTTTGCCTAGGCAGGAGGATAAACTTTATGCCTTTTAAACTTTTTCATCCTTCACCCCTTGAGGGCGCATTTTGATGGGTGAGGAGGATGAAACTTCATCCTTAGAAAATTTTCGATCATCTTGACTTGCTGAAGAGGGTGCATTTGGAGGTGGCAAGAAGATATTTCAAACACTTAAAGATTTTCCTGGCTTTCAGCTGAGATGGGCACATTTCATGGTGGTGCAGGATGAAGTCTCAGACTTAGCCATTTTCCTTGTCTTCACCAACTTCTCCAGCCATTTTCCTTGTCTTCACCAGCTTCTCCATGCCTTACTATAAATAGTAAGTCTTTTGATTTCCATACTTCTGAAGCTCGGATTGCTTTGAAATTTTGAACACTGGATCTTCATGACTCTGTCAGCCTGTTGACACTGCTATTCTGAGTTGGCTTGCTATTTTTAGCCCATTTCTGAAGGTGGTTTGCTATTTATAGTAAAGGCTTGTTTCTGATATCTCCACGACTCCAATTGACTTGAAATTCGAATGATGCGCTCCTCACCACGTGACTTGCCCATTGACATCGGCGCCTGCTGCTGACTTTCTATTTTTAGCCAGTTTCTGAAATGACTTACTATAAATAGTAAGTGCTTCGTTTGCCTTCAAATTTTACTGGTGGATAGCTTGAAAGATGCCGATCGCGGTGGTAGACACCGGTTTTCAGAAACTCTGACTTTTTACCCCTCTTTTTGGGTCCCGAAGCTGGAAACCCTAATTGGTCTTGCATGCATATCAAACGACCTCCGTTTGTCCTTGTTTCTGTTGCATTGCGATCAGTTTGTGATTCTGAAGTGCTGGGAGGCGGCTGCCGGAATGAATTTGTTAAAAATAGTAAGTTCCTGAATAAGTGATCATCTTGTTTTGCATGTCACACCACTGCGTAGCTCTCGAAAAACCCATAAAGAATATGCAGACATGCAAAGAAAACCCTGACATGCAAACCCTAAAAATAGCCTCCAAAGGCTATCATTGCGAAGGTCTCAGAAAACCCAGAAGGAATCCTCAAACATGCACTGAAAAACTTTGCATATAAACCCTGAAATTTGCTCTGGAAGCTGGAATGCTAAAAATAGTAAGTTGTCTGTTTCAGCTCAAATTTTGCCAGTGAGCAGCTTGACATGTTCTGGATGCGGTGCGACGATCGGAACTTCAAAAATGTTGAGGAAATGCTCTGAATTGCACACTTACTAAAAATAGTAAGTTGCCGGAATCTGATGAAATTTCAGTGGAAACCTGTTGGAAGCATACTGACAACAATGTTGAGCCCTGTTTTCAATTTATTCACCTCTTTTGACCACAAATTGGTTGGAAAGTTCAAAACCCTAATTCTATGGACTTGTCCAAATTCTCGTTTAAGCTTGCAAACGGGAATGTTCCTGGAAAGGCAGATAGCAAAAAAGTGACAGAAACAGAGAGAGAGACAAAAACCAAAGCCAAAAGACCAGAATGAAGCAACAACTAGGGGTCCCCATTTTGAATTGGGCGATGTGTGAAAAGGTCACAACACTTCCTAACATCCTGCTTCCTTTAGGAGGATTACTCCATGTCTTTTGTCTAGGTTTTGATTCTGACGTGGAAGGTAATGAAGTAACCATCGGTGGCGGCTCTGTGTTTGGTATGGCTGCCTTGTCCTCTTGCTATCCAATTAAAGTATGCTATTTCTAACAACCCCACTTGTTCTTTCCTCATAGATGTGCTTTCTTTGGCGTACCAATCAACAACTGGAAGAGGCTATGTATCAACTTGATCTTTGAAGAATTGAGGAAGTGTGACATCCCCATCATCATCAGATAACCCCTCCACATCTTTTGACATAAAATCAGCAATCCGTGAAAGGGTGAACCTGCCGTAGTTGTGCCTCCGCACCTCGAACTCGTCCTCATAGTTGAACCAGTAGTCTTCCATAGAAGGTTTGTGTGAAGAATGACCGCCAAGGCATGCTAAAAAGTGACCCCAAGGGTCATACGAGCGTCTTTCAACGAGATATTTAAAATTAAGTCTCGTCATCTCATGTCTCATAGCCTTGGTGTCAACTGCTAACTTGCACCTGTAAATCTCCATCTGTAATGGAAAAGTGGTAGTCGGCTTGCATTTATTGCGCAGATAGGAATGGACCTCGTACAATTTCCGTAGAAACTCCATGAAAACCACCTTATCCAAAGGATAATGGGGTAACATGGCTGGATGACCTGAGTATCCATACACGTGGATGTAGGTAAAAGTAGGGAACTAGATAAACCAATCTTCCCATTCTACCATCGCTAATTTGGCTTTTGCTGAAATATGCACATGTAACTCACGATCAAGATTCCTCGTGGTGTACATTAAGAATGATTTCTGCACTCGCTTGAAGTGTCACTCTGAACTCAAGCTGCATGTAATACTGATGAACCTTTTGTACACTTAGAATCCCCACAGTATTCAACCCTCTAAACTGACCTTGGAAGGCTATCAGATACACGAGGTATGAGCACATGTGGAATTCGTGAGCAACCAAGAAACTGGTCATCTGTTTGTGGAGAACGTCACTGATCAAAGAAGCCCAGTCATAATGTTCCTTACAATTGACAAGTTGAGCCATGATGTAATACATCCAAGGCTGAAACTTGTTGGCATCTAGCTGATCGGAGATACAGTTGAGAAGGGTGACCATAACCGTGTATTCATCTCTGAACTCTCCACGACCCACATTCTTTGGCAAATTACTTCTTTTCTGTTTGAGCCATCTCTCTACCATTCTTTTCTGACATTTTTCCCTTTCAGCATTGAATGCCTTCTTGCACTCCACCATGAAAATGACCAAATTATTTGTATTTTGAGGAATACCGAAGCACTTCTTGATGTCTTTGGGCATGAGACTGCATATCATTCGCCCATCCATTGATTGAATTTCTCGTGTAGTAGAGTTGTAATGCTTTACACAAGCCATTACAAATTCTATACACTGTGCTATGATGGGAAAGAAAGCCGCTTCTAGCAACCTGGATTCCTCAATGTTCTGAACTATGGTTTGGTCTATTTCTGAAGCATTCAAGTTAATCTTCGGATCCACTTGATGCAAATTTGAGTCAGTCGTTCTGATGAAATCATGAATCAAGATCTATTCGGTCTTGTATTCAATCTAATTGAACTGCATTCTGAAAAACTAGCCTGTTGACTGTAAACACGGATATGTTCTGACAACTTTTTCTGGTGAGCTAAAAATAGCTTCTGATGAGGCTAAAAATAGCCCGTTGAGGGGGCAATTTTTTTGAAAAATTTCGAGACGTGGGTTTTGTAGAGTATGTATTTCTAAGCAAACCCACAACGTCAGAAATTTGAAAAAAATTCTTTTCGCCTTTCCATGCGAAGACTTTTTGAAACAAAAGTAGCAAGGGTAGTGGGGGCTACAAGGGCAATTTTTCTTAGAAAAATCTAGCATATGGGTTTCGTTGCCGCTTGAGAGTTGATCAAACCTAGATTCTTCATTTTTCAAAAGGCTGACTTTTTCACTACCATGTAACTTGGAACCTTCGGAAAAAAACAAAGCTTCAAAAAGCGAAGCTATGGGGCAATTTTTCCTGAAAAATTCTAAGACATGGGTTTTGTTGATAATGCTCTACTCAACAAACCCAGATGATTAGAACTACGAAAAACTGTCATTTACTTGTTCATGCGAGAGAAAACCTAAGACAACGTTACAAGAAATGTGAGGGGGAGAAGATAGAAATTATATTCTGCCTTTGTAAGAATGACGCCTATCCTTGAATGAACTCTGACATGCATGTGCTGAAAGATGAGTTAAGGCGTCACATGCAAGTAAAAACCCTAAATTTAGGATGTAGCATTCTCATTGGACCTCATTCAGTTCATAAAAATGGAGATTGATCCTTCAAATAGGTGCCACTCAACATGCGAAGAAGAAACACGCCAGGTGCAAAAATAATGGAGTATTTTGCAGTTCAATTTGGAGGTGAAATTGAAGTTTTATTGTTATTTTAATTCAGTTCAAAAATCCCTCCATTATAGGGCGACCAAAGCATGCACTTTAATTTCAAAAATCTTTTAAGTCAAAGTTTGACTTTAGGCGCCCTTATTCTCAGACTTAGAAACTTTTTTGAAATTTCAAACTTTTATCCTTTGCAAATGTCACCAAAGCCTTTGTTTGACTCTGAATTTTGGATGCCCGGTTGATCTCGAAGCTGAGTTGACAAATTCATCATGTAGCTAGATCAAGTCTAATGAGATGTTGCTGGGAGCTGCAAGTGCTTAAAAACTGAATCTGGTGCCTCTAATTCTAGTGCTTTTATCCAACCTCTCATAGGCTCCATTAATCCTTCAATAAATAGTACCACCAACCGTCTTTTTGAGATGTTAGGAACCATCACTGATAATTTCTGGAAATCTCCAATGTAACTCTCCAAACTTCCAACTTGCTTGAGTTGGGCCAAATCCCTGAAGTATGATTCTGGGTCTTGTTGATGCGGTTTTTGTGACCATACCAAACAGGCAGAACAAAATAGTTTTGGGGCTACTCCGTCCTCTCTTGATCAAAGTATTCCATGCGCTAAGATTGCGAGAAAGTTCGCATGTTCAACTCCAAGGTTCCTTTAGTGCGAATAGACCCAGTTTGGTTGATGTGTATTGCTGTGTTCGTACGAGGGGACTTACACAATTGTTCAGATTTCTTGCAGTTAGCAGCTAATGTATGATATTGAAGGGGAATTCTTACGTGTATGATTTGGCAATGTGCTCTCTCTCCTAAAACTAATAAGAAAGTACGGAAAGTAAAAGGGGAAAGGGGGGGCCTAAGAAATTTATACTCTATTCTAAATGCAAGGTATGTGGGGCTTCGTCTCAATAAACTTCAACCGGATTTCACTTAGCCTCCGTCGGACAGCCTCAGCAAAATTGGTGCAATCTTCAAAGGGGATAGCGAAAGGTGTTCAAGTTATAGTTTAACATACGTACACCATCAGAACAACACATATAAGTATGTAAGCCATAACCGAAGTTAAACACAAGATAATGTCCAGTTGACCACGCAAGGCAGACTTATCATCAACAAGCCGCTAGTGGTATGGAATAAAGTGAAGCTATCTCAATAAAACACCACACACCGAAGTAAGCTACTTGCATGAATCTAATCTACTTGGATACGAAAGGAAGAAGAAACCTTGCTAGCATTTCATGACAAGACAAATTTCATCATCAATGAAAAGATCTATTATCATAAAATGTGTTACACAACAATCTCCTCAAAAGTTTTCAAAGGGAAAACTTTCTTTCTTCTCCAAATTATGCAAAATGCTCTACAATACTACACTATCTAGCTCTCTCAATGTCTACTCTGATTCTAATCTGATCTTCTAATATTCTGATTGTGTTACAAATGAGGGGGACTCCCCCTTTTATAGCTAACCAAGTCCCAAAGGACGGCTAGGGTTACAATCAATAGAGTGGCCAGAATCGTGCCACCTCAGCCCTAACCCTAAAAACTGCCAGAATAGGGAGTGGTACATTAAATGAATCAAAGATTCCCACTCACTCCCAAAATAGCAAATGCAATATAAAATGCTCCATATGGGTCTTCTAGAATCCTCATCCATTGGCGTGTTCCCATTGGCCTTCTCTCTGACTGCCAACTCAACAAATCTGCTAAGTACGGCCTCAACCTCCTGAACTGAAATAGGCGGAACACAATCCAACTGAAACTCTAATACCGTGACTGAGTGCTCGTGCCTTGTACAAGACTTTCTCCAAGCAGCCAAGGAGTCC
>VDFB02360423.1:0-15543 GCA_007258455.2 Sequoia sempervirens
TAGAGTTATATTTGTTCCATATAGTAAATTAATATTATCATTGTACAATATAGATAGAGTTATATTATTTCTATACAATAGAATAATACTGTTGGCATAAAATATAGACAAAACTTTGGATTATTATCGTACAATGAGAAAATTTTGATGTTGTTAAAGGAGAAACCCCCTCACCATACAATATGGATGGGTGAGTTATGCAGTGAATAACTATTTTATCATGAATATTACCTTCGTATAATTTAAAGGTTGCACAATACACTTGGTTGTATAATATAGACAAAAGGGTGATAAGGTTGTAGAATATATATAGGTTGATGAGGCCATACAATAAAGGACTTTTCTCGTCATAGAATATGGGAATTTAATTTCCATATAATAAGGGACTTCTCTCATGACACAGTAGTATTTTTATGCCATACAATTACGATCTCTTGTAATTTTAGCTTTTTAATGTGAAAGCTCCAGATTGTGCTAAGCTTCTTCTACAATGTCCCGATTAGATCCCAAAGATATGTTTGCAGCGGACCTGATTCTTTATACAATGCATAAATGTGGTATTTATTATTGCTTCTATCGTATTATTATCCATACCTTGGCTGTAAAATTCTTGAGGTACTATCTAGTCTCTTTTTGGTTTATTTTTCTTTTCCTTTTGAATCCAAGATTGGGTTTTTATAATAGAAAGGTAAACTGAGTTTCTTTTTCTTGCTCATTAAAATAGATACATCTTATTTCCTTGATAATTTGTTGTATGAAAACAAAAATTAATCTTTCTTATTTCTTATTTTGCTATTCACTAACTAGACTTTACTTAAATTTCTTGCAATACAAAATCCTTTTATTGTTTAGAGACAATCACATAGGAAATAATTTAATTTTTAGAAAAAGAACTTTTGCAATATAAATAAACAATCAAATACATTTCTAAACGATCTTACATCATAAAATTTTATTTTCATACCTTAAATATTACGTAGTTTCATGTTTAGAATACAGTAAGGCAACAAAATATTTCAACTCTAACTCTTTAAAAATGAATTACAACTTTGATCCACGTCACACATAGAGAAAGCCTTCCTTGAAATCAAAACAATATTTTGTTTCCAATCCCAGAATTCAAACAACTCCAAATCACATCTTCAATCTTCATCACATGAAAATTTGAAAAGAACAAAGACAAAAACAACAATGTACTGATGGGATCTCCTCCTATCCATAGGGTTGTAAAACAACCCACCCCTGCACAAAGGTAACCACTCAACCACAAACACAACTTGAACACATAAAGTACAAACTACACATACACCAAAGAACACAAATACAAATCTACCACATTGGTTACCCCAAGGGAAACCACAAAAAGGGGGGAGAGGGGCTCAACCAAAAGGGGTATAAAAAGGGAATATCATGATCATATCTCCACACAAGCACCACAGTTCCAATACACTATACCAACACCCCTTATTCCTCCACTCATAAGTATGAAAATCACAAGGGGATGCTCGCATCCCATGAATAGAAAGGGTACTCATACCCCGGTGATGGCCATCACCTAAGGAGATACTTATATCCCAACTAGAAAGCCCCTGAGTGTGAGAGCCACACCCACTCAATACCTCTACACTTGGAGGACCAAAATCTCCTCTAATCCCCCTAGAAAGATACACAAAAACAACAACACATTGAGACAAAAGACAACATCACACATGGAAACTTAAGAAATTTTTTCCATAACAAATTTCACATAAAAATATGCATACAAGAAACAAGAGAGAGAGAGAGGAATACATGTTAGATTTTAGGATCAGATTTGCAATAACCAGAAATACAACACATGAACAATAAACACAACACTTTTACCCTAGGAAACCCTCCTACTAGAGGGAGAAAAACTCGGCCACAAATATATCACTTATATATTGAATAAAAGAGCAACAAATTACTTTACAATTAGGCCACACACTAGGCCGAACTGATGCAATGATTATAGCACCTCTCTAGATGCAAATACACAAGCAATAATGGATATCAATCTTCTTGAATATATATCAATCTGTTGTAGATATGTAAACTCCTCTTGAAGAATGTGAATTCCTTGAGAATAATAATCGATCTGCTATAAAATGATGATCTCCTTCTAGGCATGCGAAGTTGTCTTGAAAAAATGAATTGGATACCAAATGAATGTGAGTCACCTTGAATATATAGACACCAAGATGCCTTTCCATGAAGAGTCGCCTATTTCACATAAGAGATGAATTTACACAAAATGATGCGACTTCTCATCAAGTCAACTTTAAGAAATAAATAAATTATCATGTCCGCCTCAGCATTTAATATTGTTTTTTATATATTTTTTGAGTTCGAAGGAGAAAGAAATCTCCTGCCACAACTATAACATCAACACTCCCTCTTAGCTAGGGAGATATCTTTCTAGATATTCACATCATGGAGTCTCTCAACATGATGCCCACAATGGCTACACCCATTTGTGGAAAGCTCAAAGGTTCATCATGGAGTCTCTCAACGCGATGTCATCATGGAGTCTCTCAACATGATGTCCACCATGGCTACTCCCATGTGTGGAAAGAAACACACGTATAAGTGCCCATCACAGAGTCTCTCAACGTGATGTCATCATAGAGTCTCTCAACATGTCGTCCACCATGGCTACTACCATGTGTGGAAAAACACAAGTACAAAGGATTCATCACTGAGTCTCTCAACGTGATGTCATCATGGAGTCTCTCAACATGACGTCTCATCTCAGTCTCAGAGATGAACAAGGGCTTGCACCTCATATTTCTCTGTCTCATAGAAATATACACTACAATTGCTTTCACCTCATACTTCTCCATCATAGAGAAATATACACTAACAAGGGCTTTCAAATCATACTTCTTCGTCACAGAGAAATATACACTAACAAGGGATTTCACCTCATACTTCTTCGACATAGAGAAATATACACTAACAAGGGCTTTCACCTCATACTTCTCTATCACAAAGAAGTATACACTAACAAGGGCTTTCACCTCATACTTATTTGTCACAAATAAATATACATTACAACAGATCTTCATGATGATGTGACTCCCTCTGAAGCTCCAAGTACTTGCATCGACCTCCTAACCTCCTTCTCCAAGGTTGCCTTTGTTGGTTTGTCAGACTCCCTCTAAATGTCAATTCCTCCTCTTCGAAGAAACTGATCACAATGACAATCTAAATAGGTTCTTCCTCTTCGAGAGATGTCTCCAGTTATATGCCACTAGCTCAGTCCCATGGCAGCAAGTTGTGTCTCCATTCTTCAGCCTGCGTGACTTCCTCACAAGATGCATCAAGCTTTTCCTCTCTTGAATGCAATCTCTCATCATCCTTATGCTCCTCGGTCCGTCCTGAAAGCATTTTAGAGAGTTTAATAATAGTTCATAGAACTAAACTATCCCGAAGAGAAATACCAATGCTAGAATCATGCATGATTCACTATTCCAATGTTATTGTATGAATTAATAACTACATCAAATTTATTCAAGGTACAAGCATAAAATACTTATCTCTTTATGTTGGTACACCAATGAGCTAGACCTATAGCTGTGTCTCATCTTTGCCACCTTCACTTGATCTCGGCCTCAAGGAAAGTGGGAAAATGAATCGACCATTTATCAAAGATTGAAGACTCCATTTAAATCTTGATATCACATTATGAATCAACGCACCCACACTCATGCAATGAAAGAGTTTAAGTAATCAAAAAAAGTGAAAATAAATCATCATGACTTCCTTCCACACAGCCAAAGAGAAAACAACATAGGAGAAATGCCACGTGTTAAGCCACCCTTAATCAATGAATTAGCGAATACCACAGGAGTCGTCGTTCCATACATTACCACTGCAACCACATTGAACATTTATTTGTGCATCGAACAGGCTTGTGGCTTCAATCATTACTTCTCGACTGAGTTTTTGTTTAACCAAATCTGATCGGATCTTTTCCTTAGACCCACTCTGATACCATGTTATATTTTAGGATTGGATTTGCAATAAATAAAAATACAACACATGAACAATAAACACAACACTTTTACCTTGGGAAAACCCTCCCACTCGAGGGAGAAAAACCCAGCCACAAATATATCACTTATATATTGAATAAAAGAGCAACAAATTGCTTTAAAATTAGGCCACACATTAGGCCGAATTGATGCAATGATTATAGCACCTCTCTAGATGCAAATAGACAAGCAATAATAAATATCGATCTTCTTGAATATATATCAATCTGTTGTAGATATGCAAACTCCTCTTGAAGAATGCAAATTCCTTGAGAATAATAATCGATCTGCTATAAAATGATGATCTCCTTCTAGGCATGTGAAGTTGTCTTGAAAAAATGAATTGGATTCCAAGTGAATGTGAGTTGCCTTGAATATATAGACACCAAGATGCCTTTCCATGAAGAGTCAACCTCTTTCACATAAGAGATGACTTTACACAAAATGATGTGACTTCTCATCAAGTTGTCTTTAAGAAATAAATAAATTATCATGTTCAACTCAACATTTAATATTGTTTTTTATATATATTTTGAGTTCGAACGAGAAAGAAATCTCTTGCCCCTACTATAGCATCAACAATACCTCCAATAGCAATGACCCAACAATGGATGATTCTTCTTTCCCCTCCAAGATCTCCTTGTCCTCTCCAAAATCTCCCCAAAAGAAAGAAACCCAAAATGCAAAGAGAGAAAAATGGCATGGTAATCCCCTCCTCTCCATAAAGAGGGAGTTAAAAAGGGAAGGAAGAAGTAACTTCCTCCCAAACTAACTCAACCACCATAATTGTTTCCCCATTTTCGCCACTTTTGCAAAGGGGACATAAAAAGGTCCTTAACATTTTTAAAAAGGACACAAATGATAAATACAAACTTCTAACCCTTATACCTTAGGCATAGGCTATTCCCCAAACATAAAATATGCCTTAATTATTCTTAAAAGTCTTCTAAAATTCTATTTTAAATTACAAGGCCACGATTTACACAAGACATGAACAAAAATCCAACACCACATAATATCAACATGAAATTGTTCTAACTTAACATCAAGTCCTATGAACCAAGAACTAGGACAACATAATATAAATAAGATAAAAGGTGGCTAAGTGGATCCCCTTAATCCATCAGTATTATAATTCCTTGTACACTCAACAAGATGTGTCAATATGATAGAAATAATCACATATATATAAATCTAAAATAAACACATTTCATTTGCATATCATCACAAATCAACTACTCAATCACAAGCTATCATATACAATACATCATTTTGAAATGTGTGGGTCACAATAACCATATCAACTATAAAGCATAACACCCATAATTACATCAATGCATTCCAAAATATGTACCAATCCAATCATCAATCATGAAATCCTCATATGATATCAAATACCATCCTCAATAAGTGAATATGCATCAACTCCACACTAAGTCCCAAACTTGTTCAAAATCGCCAAAATATCATACCAGAGGACATCATATGAAATTGAATGATTAATCCAAAAAAATTCCTTCATAAGTAAGCCAAATACTAGTCACCAACAACCTTGATAACTTGGTACATCAGATATACATTGTTCCATTTCTAGAAATTTCATAATCAACAAAATAACACATCTAATTGTCATAGTGAAATCACAATACCCACTAAATAGGTAAAATTTTCTAGTTAACCCTTTCCCAAAATTAGTCAAGCCATGGCCATCACTCCTAACACAAGAATAAAATCCTTCATGGGGGCACCTGGAATATAGACAAGAAACATCAAAACGTGTAGACTCAACAACGTCACAGAGGGTAGGGTCTCACATTTTTCTCCCCTAGAGTTGGAATTCCTTGTGGAAGTCTTTACAGATTTAAGAGAAAACTCACATTTAAAACCATACTATTTGAGAATACTAATTTACAAATATAGCATTCCTCATCTTCTCCATAAAAATCAAGTCATGTAAAGTCCTATCACAAAATTGTAGTTATGAAAATCTTATTGTACTGAAGTCTTACTAGCATCATAGGCCTCGAAAAAAAAATGGGATGACATAAACGTGCCTTAGATTGTTTTCATAAAACTTAGGAAACTAGTTGAATAACTTATATTTCATGGATCACTTTTTACAATCATCTTATGATAGGTCTAGTTGTTTATAAATGGGGATTCTATGGAGATGATGATGGATCAAGAAATACGAGTATTTAATATCATTGTATTCATTAGATGGTAGTGGAATTAATATACTTATCTTATGATTCTTTCATTTTAAAAAGTTTACTATTTTATTGCATAGTATTTCATATGTATTTTGTAAGTAAGGATTTTCACAGTTAACAAGGCTATTTAAATTAATAGGAATAAGAATTTTCATGAAAAACACAAGTAGTTAATTCAATATTTATAGTATATTTATTAGGGGGGGTATGTTTTGAAGGAACATCCAATGAGATATTAAATCTATTCTAGTTAGCAATGGTTGATCACACAAAACCATCCAAAACACTAAGCTATCATAACATGATATATCTCAAAAGGAAAAAGAAGAATAACATAAGTGAATTTAGTAAGAGTATGCTACCAATATGATATGAGCTTTTGACACACCAATATCGACAAGGTATAATAGAATTAAAGTTATTCTTACAAAGTAAGGTCACTACTTCTTAAGAAGGAAGTTCTTGGATAAAATTAGATATTCAATTTCATCAAAATAATTGTAGATTTGAATTTTACCAACAAAGTCTTCAATTACCCGATATAACATTTCTTCATGAGTATAATTTATTAGGAATAATTAATGGGATTTGATTTACCCAAAAAAAGGACAAATAGTTATAAATAAATTGACTATCAATATATTTTTAATTTGAGTCACTAGGGTCCCTAGAATACAACTAAATTGAAAAATCCTTAGGAACGAACCCATTGTTAGGTTCCAAAAATTGTAGGCCTAGAATCCTATAACTTCTTCTTCAATACTACAAATGCATAGCCAAGAATGTAACATAATGGTTCATTAAAATACTATGGGTGGTGTAAGACCTATGGAAGGAATGGAAAATATCTCCTACGCTCTAATTTTGGAATAACTTAGGAGAGAGTTCATACAGGTATCATTAATATAAATCAGCGATATATATGGTTGTAACAATTAGTAACCATACCTACATGCATACATGACTAGACTTTATGACTCCAAGCCAAGATAAACTAGTTCACGTGACCCCTATAAGGCTAATAACACTTTGAAGATATCCTTGTAATCAAAATACTATTTTAATTTATTCATATTATTCCATTCATAATTTCTTACCTAATGGTAAGACATAAAAATGCATGTTAAGATTCTCTAATGATTGAAAAATAGTAGGAACCTATAGTAGATGGTTGTTTAAAAATATAAAAAATGTTCCTCATTAAGGCAAATGAAACAATTATAGCAAGAGCAAAGGAGGAAAATAAATTCCAATTATAGTTTAGTCAATTACTTTAAGGTACAAAAATCTATAATGGTGTTATTTTGATTAGATTCTTGAATTCTCTAAGTGGTTACTAATAGCATTCTTGATTTATCGATACATTAAATGTAATTACTATTTAGTAAGTTAAAACCTTCCAGTTATAAATTAAACTATGCATGTCTCTTATGCTTAAATTCTTGTTCATATTATGTTTGATTGAAACTTGAGTTTCTTTTGTAACCTAAGATTATTGTGTTAGCCAAAGGTAAAATCCATTAGGGATTGAACTCTTATTTACTTATTGATTGTAGTGCATTAAAAGTAGGAATTGGATAGTAAAGGGGAAATTTTGGTTCAAATTAGAACCCTTGGGTTGCTAGATGAAGTGTGAAACATTTTAATAGTTAAAGTAAACTTAGAAATGCAAGTAGAGGCATAGTGTTAATAAAGATTCAAATATTAAATTAGGATATGAATAGTTTGTTCATATATGTATCTTGAAAATGGTAATGATGGTTAAATAAGTGTAATATAGGAAAATCTATTACTTTTGTATATAATCTTGAATTTTATCTTAATTTAAATATAGCTATGTTGATGTTGTAATGAATATATTTCTTTCTTCCTTGGTTCTCATGATTATATTTTTGAATGGAATACTTGTAGGTTAGATATATTATTAGATTGAGTAATAGATATTATTCAAACTCATTCATTTTGACAGTTAAATCTTTCCTTAGACAAGAAGTATCTTGTCCCCAAACAAAATAGCACTTAGCCACAAGGAGTATTTTTTTGATAAAGGGTGAAGCTAAAAAAAAAAAATCTATTTTGAAACAAGATAAGATCATCTTGAGTGTAAGATTAATGGTAGATCAAATTAATCTATTCTTCTTAAAATACAGCTCAAGTATAAGCTATTCATTTTCCTTTAGTTGATATATACCAATTTAACTAAAATGCTTAACTAACATTGCTTATATTCAAGGATTATCCATAATTATGATCTATTAATAATGTTCAAAAAATAGAAATAAACATTTGAAGTTAACATCCCTAATAAGGTGTGACAAAATAATCATCACAAAAAAACCCTTGAATTAAAAGATGCTAGAGAACTCCTTGTTATTAGTCAAATAGTTTTTTCCTAGCATAGATACTATAAGGGCTAATCTCGAATTTAATAGAATTTTATATTATTCACTATGGAAGGATACTGAAGTTACATACTTGAAATACCTAGGGTACAATTAAAGAAGGACCAACATGTACTAGCCCTCTCATCTTAGCAATTAAGACAACAATTCATAAAATTTATAACCAAAACAAAATACTTGCAAGGTAGATTTCATTCACCAAGATAAGTAAAGTTAAGGCTTCTTACTAGAAATATTATACTCCAATTTATTCATACCCAACTTATCACCTTCTTCCTTAGTATTACAAAAATCTTGCAACACACCACGCTTAAATCAAAAAGACCCATCTCAAAAGGAAAAATTGATTTAAATACTTAACACTACCCAAATTTCCTAGCGTTGGAACCTTTCTTTGATACCAAATGTCATGCCCTAAAAATTTCTCTAGAACCTTGCTCAAGCTTGAAAAGAAATTTGCTAGTTTGACCCGGTTCATTGTCAAAATGATCCACCATGTTGCAGGTACCCTTTTTGTTGTACTCAAAGAGGAAATGGATAAGAAGGCTATGGAGGAGGGCTCCAAATAGGTTGGGGGGATGTTATTGACCTCTTTTCTCAGAAATGGGAAGGTGCTAGTTAGTTTGTTGCTTTTGTGTCTTGTCTTGGTTGGGTTGTTGTTTGTCAATTGTTGGACTATTGTTTTTGTGTTTTTGCTTTTTGGTATCTCCTGTTTTAATGCTCTAGACCTGATCTTTTTTGGACCTTGAGGCTCGTCATGTAAAAGGTACAACGCCTTGTAAATTCTACTTATATTATCAAAAACTATCAATTTTTTTCAACTTTCTAATGCTATTCTATTTTTAAAGTTAATCTAAATTTGATGACATCAAGTTTACGATGTTATCACATCGCTTAAACCATCCTATTTTACATACTTCTCTAAGTGTGTCAAATTCAAGATGTTTCAAACTTTTCCTAGGTATCATAGGGTATAGCCATTGATCACCCTTTTATGTATTACCACTAATAATTGTCAACTACACATGAACATAGCAACATTTAATGATAAGTGAATATTAAATATCCCTAATAACAATTTATTAACACTTATATTAGTACCATAATTGCCTTTATTCCTTACCATTCCTTCTTAACATTTATATTCACTAACATTAAGTATAATATTGGCACTATTATTTTCTTGATAGGTAATGATTATAATAATATTATCTTAATACTTAATACTTAATATTAATATTTTATTTCTTAATACCACCTTCATTAATAATCTAATGTCACTCACAATATCTATATTTAATGTTACACTCATTTATAACACACAAAAAATACTATCACCGAGTGGATCATCTAGAAAATGCATTTGCTTAAATAAAACCCCTTAAAAGAAAGTGCATTCCTAGGTTACTTCCATCATACCTATAAGAATTATTAAGTGCACAAATATCAAATATTACTACAAAATAATAGTTATTAGTGTACTTGTTTTTTTGTCTTGTAATAAATTAATATGATTAGTAAATTTAAGTACTATATAACAATGGTTAATTGTTGATATTCCAATTTAATATTGAAATCCAAATAATTAAATTAACCCAAAAAATAAAATCAATTATTTAGAACACTTAGAAAACCAATCTTATTTAATTTAAGGAATCATTTCCTTTTTAAAATTATTGCAACCCCAAAAGCATCATTAATTAAGAATTTGCACCCTCTATCATAACTAAGCAATTGTAATTTTTTTCTAACTTGCTTTCATTTAAGTTCTCTTAAAATTAAATTTTAGTTCTTCAAATTCACCCCAAAAGAATTGTGAATCTCAAAGAAAAAAAAAAAACTCATGTTTTTAAAGTTAATTGGAATAAAGGAAGCTTCTATTTAAACTTTTTTTTTTTAATTCTTTGTTCCCTAACTATCTAAATTTTTAGAAATAAAATTAGTTTTATAATTAAACAAATGAAAGAGATGTACTCGTTCTTTCCTTTTTTTCTTTATTTATTAGATGATCTAACCAAAAATCAATTTTTAAATTAGAAACTAAGTCAATCAATTGAAGTTTCTTTTAATATCTCTTCTTTTCTTTTATTGTGTTGGATTTTCAAGGAAAAAAAGTAGTTAGATGATGGAATTAATATCTTCTTGAGTAAATTTTATGTTCTCTGTGTTGGTTTAAGAAGATTTGAAGTTAAATGCTAATTGATATATCTCAATTAGATGATGGAATTAATATCTTCTTGAGTAAATTTTATGTTCGTGTTGGTTTAAGAAGATTTGAAGTTAAATGTTAATTGATATATCTCAATTATTTCAAAAGAGTTGTAAAACTCAACTCGATATTAAATTTTAGAAATCCTTCTTGAAAATGATTAAAATGTTTGAGTTATATAAATATTGGTGTGTAATTTAATCAAGTGAATCTTCCTTATTTACATACAAAAATCGTAAAGCTCTTTTACTTTCAATATATATATATATATATATATATATATATATATATATATAATCAAGTGTATCATTCAAAATACATTCACTTGTAAGAATTTTTTCGGGTTGATGGCCTAAATCTTTACCCATTATCCATATTAAATTCTTTAACTTCATCCCTTTAAATTTTATTCCATCCTCTAATATGTAGTTAAATTAAATGGCTACTAATTGAATTTTCAACTAATTCCTATCTCTTCATTTGATTGGCTTATCTTTGCTTGAGGAAACAAATCTAGTAAGTAGTTTTATTTATTTATTCATTTTTCTTTGTTTTGCAAGTGAATTGAATCAATAGTTTCATTAGTAAATATTGAAGGTGATTTTCTATTATTTTATGCATTAGATTTCTTTATGAATTTACCAGATTTCTCTATTTTTTTTCTTTTCTAGATTATTAGTTTTATTTATCCTCTTGATGTTCTATCTGTACATTCATTTTGATCATTGAGAATTGGAATCTACCTTATGTTCAAAGGTCTATGCACAATATTTCCCAAAGTGGTCGGTTAAGGGAATGCCCATAAAGGCTCGATTGAGCAGCAATGGTGACTTACACGTTTCCTGAAGGCCAAATGTTTAATGATATAGTAACTGTTTAAAAGTAAATGTAAGTGCCCAAGTGAAGTGGGTGTGTGAGAAAAGAGGGGAAGGAATTTCTTGTTGGGTTGATGACCTAAATCTTCATCCAAGAAAAACTTAAACTCGATCCTACCACACTAATCCTACAGTTTGCATTCAAGTTTCGAGTCTAAATATTTTGTTGGTTATTTTATTACAATATATCATGTAGGCAAAAGACATATGTTCAAAATTTGTTTTCACCTTGCCTTTGTTTTGTTGGCTTGTCTTCCTTGCCACCTTCAAGGTCTTGTTCTCCTTGTTCTACATTCCTACATTCATATCATTAGAAAATAAACCAAGAGAATAATTCATCTCTTTTATCTTTTCTTCTTCTAGTGCTCCTTGCTGCACTTTATTCACATCCTTCTTTGTGAACCCCTCTTCAAGGACATCCAATATGGCTTCTATTTTCTTCAATTCTTCAATGAGATTATTTTTGCTCATCTTCTCCCAATACTTTTCCCAAAATGGGATTATCACTAGTCTCTTCATGATCCTTCTTGTCCTCCTATCTGAAGACATCTTTAAGAAATCACAAGTTCCTCTACAATTACACGTCTGGCTTGCAAAAATTTCTCTCTTAGGGTATCAACCCTCTTCAACTACAAGGCCTTCCTGCAACAAACTCAAACTTCACTCTGAGCTTATGTGCCTCCCCTATCCTCTGTAGTCATAGGTTTATCCTACAACAAATCTCTCTAGGGTTCAAGTTCTCTGTAGTTTTAGGTCTCCTCTCATCTGCAACAATCTTCCTCTTTTAGAACTCAAATCCTCTGTAGTTACAACATTTTCTTCTACAACAAACTCTCTTTAGGGTTTCTTTCTAAGACAACAAAAGTATCTTCTCATGAATCTCTTCACAAATTCACTTTCATGCTAGCAATCTCCTGCTCTGGTAAATTTATAACCTACTCTAATACCACTTGGTGCAATTGAGCTCAAAGGTCCTTACCAGGCTATCCAAACTTGCAGCCAAACACAAACACACACACACAAAAGATCAAAAAGGAATGCACATGAGAAAAAGTATTTTCTATTTATTCAATAACATAATGACATTTAGATATTCTCCTCAGGGACACTCTTTGTTCTTACTTCACTTCTCTCCACCCCTTCGTTGTCCTACACTACTTCCCCCTACTATTGCTATCACTACATATTGTTTTATTCCATCAGGTCAACCATGCATGTTCCTGTGCTCAAGTCAAAGTTTTTGGAATTAACTAAACATCAAATTGTTCATCGCTATCAGTAGCTCACCAAGCCAACCAATAGGATCGATCTCCACAACAATGATGTGGAAATCCAATGAGTCTTGATCTGCCACATATCGCCATTGTCCATTGCACAAAATGCATCACATAAACTACTGAGATTGACCATCACTCCATTGTAGAGACCTAAGATCACCTTCCACTGAAATGGGGAAGTATCATCGACGAGCACCTTGCACACCCAACATCACCCTATCAGGGAGACCAAAGAGAGGGTCTCGTCAATAGAGCATACTCTCTTCGATCAAGAACATTGAACACATGCACATCGGACCATCGTAGGGATGACCAACCATGTCCTATCGATAACATGAAGTCACCCCAATATTGATCAGATGATCAAAGAATCACACGAGCATGTTATATTGGAGGCATCAGGGAATCAAAGATTATGGTTCCCTTTATGCCTCTATCAGCTTCGATATCCTTAGAGACGCAGGCTTAGATGTCGATATTGCCAACCTCACAAAGGCATATTGGGTGATAGGACCTATCAGGTCTAGCACCATATGAGCAATATTTTGTGTACACCCAATGTGCTGACAACCAAAATACTGATACTCCAATTGTTGCCAACCCATCATTCCATTGCTGGAACATGAAAGAATGTCTGTTGATAAGCCAAGTCCCGCTGACGAGAAACAATGCTGACCAAGGGGAGTAGGAGTGTGATGCTTCTACATCAAACTATCCAAGTAAATAAAATTTTATGTGCTCCTACACATGTCATCTATCAAGACATCCTTCAGTTCCAATTTCTTCTTCTGCACTTTCTAGTTGTTCAGTCTTCTCAATTGTTGCTTTTGTAGCTCCACTATCTACACCTATCAACTTCTCTATTTTTGTAGATAACTCCTTTGGATCTCTTTGTGAACTTCAAATCCCCACCATTCTTCCATTTTTGTTTGAATTGACCCACTGCAATTCATCCTCCTCTGAGAACATTCCTTCCCTTGTCCATCCTCCTCTATTTCATCCTTTTGCACAAGGATTTCCATGAACCTTACTGTCGCTATGCTTTCTCCACCATCATCTATCTTCATCAACATGTCCTCCAAAGGACTCTCCATTTCCACAATTTGTTTTTTGTCCTCCCTTTCCATGCCTTCAACAAGACATGAATCCTCTACAAGCTTCTCTCTTTCCCTTCCCTTCTGATCTTGTTGTATGAGGATTTCCTCTTTGATGCCACTGACTTAACATCCTACTACAATCTCTCGGTTTCCTACAAACACAACATTACAAAAAGGGTTATAAACACCACAAGCCTCAGACAAATCTTCACCAGCACCATCTTCTCCTAGTGCAATAGATTTCTTTTGCTTTGTCAAATTTTCACTTTCAACATCCAAATAACTTTGGATCAGTCTCATCTCTTCTCTCCATAGTCTTTCATCCTTATCTTCTTCAATTTCATCATCAAACTTGGGATTATCTCCTCCCATATACATCTCCTCCATTCCCTTATCAGTTACTTTCCCTTCTAGGAAGATATTGATCTTCCTTATATCCATTGTCAACAAAGTGACATCCTCATCTTCACCAATCTATTCATCAAATTTAGGATCCTTCAAATCCATCATCACATCTTTGTGCCCTGCAACATCACAACTTTTTGTTGCTCTCTTCACAGGTTCTATTTACTGTCTCAAATCATCTTCCTACTCAGGTACCTTGTCATGTACCCCTACTACAAATGATTTCCTTTTCCAAAATGGTACTATATAACCATGATCCACTAATCTACTTTTATCCTTAGCATTCTTATTTTGTCTTGCATAATCAAAATCAAAAAAAAAAATCACCTTTCCTTTGTTTTGTTGGCTTTTCTTCCTTGCGACCTTCAAGGTCTTGTTCTCCTTGTTCTACATTCCTACATTCATATCATTAGAAAATAAACCAAGAGACCAAGTCATCTCCTTTCTCTTTTATTCTTCTAGTGCTCCTTGCTACACTTTATTCACATCCTTCTTTATGAACCCCTCTTCAAGGGGATCTAGTCTCACTTCTATTTTCTTCAATTCTTCAATGAGCTTCTTTTCGCTCATATTCTCCCAATACTCTTCCCAAAATGGTATTATCACTGGTCTCTTCATGACCCTTCTTATCCTCCTATCTGAAGACATCTTCAATAACTCACAAGTTCCTCTATAATTACACGTCTAGCTTGCAACATTTTTTCTCTTAGGGTATCAACCCTCTTCAGTTGCAAGTCCTTCCTACAACAAACTCAAACTTCACTCTAAGATTGTGTGCCTCCCCTACCCTCTGCATTCACAGGTCTCTCCTACAACAAATCTCTCTAGGGTTCAAGTTCTTTGCAATTATAGGTATCCTCTCACCTACAACAATCTTCCTCTTCTAGAACTCAAATCCTCTATAGTTACAAAATTTTCTTTTGCAACAAACTCTCTCTAGGGTTTCTTTTTGAGACAAAAAAAGCATCTTCTTGTGAATCTCTTCACAAATTCACTTCCATGCCAGCAAT
>VDFB02360424.1:0-36779 GCA_007258455.2 Sequoia sempervirens
GAGCTTCTTACCTTCACCTTGCATTCTTTCCTTACTGATGTGTAACCAAACTTTGTCACCAACTTGAAATTGATTATCAACACGATGCCTATCATGTTGGGCCTTATACTTTTCCTAGCTCTTCTCCAGCCGCGCTTCAACTTCCTGATGGACTGCTTGGATCTTCTGGATGAACTTCAAGGCCTTTTCTGCATCATGATTTCCATCTTTAACATCTTCCTTCCCAAAAGAAAACTCCATAGGTATCCTTGGTAGATAATCGAAACAAGTCTCAAAAGGATATCTTTGAGTAGAATCTAGTGTGTTGCATGGTTGTAATCACATTGTACATAATGTAGACTATTATCCCACAACTTAGGATGTTTGTTGTAGTAACCTTTGAGAAGATGAACCAATGTTCTATTGACTACTTCTATCTTTCCATTTGTCTACGGATGGAATGTTATGCTCAAGTCTTCAGTCTTGTGTCCATAAGCTCCCATAATGTTGTAAGTTCAACTATGACTTTTTTTTCACAAGGCTTCAAAATGCACATTTTGTTGAAGCTATCCACTACCACAAACATATAATCATGCCCTTTCCTAGACATTGGTAGTCCCCCAAAAAATTCATTGAGATTCTCTCCCATGGATGGAATGGTACAGGTAGAGATGTCTACAATCCCAACTTCCTATTGCTAGTCTTGCTGGTTGCACACATTACACATCTTCTAATGTACTTAGACACAATTTCTTGCACACGAGGCCAATAACAATATTTTTGTAGTTGTGAAATTTTTTTGCTTACCCTAAAGTGTCTAACAATCAATGATGTATGTGCTTATCTAATTACCTATGCTCATTCATCTTGTGGAATACCCAACTTCCCTAAATGATATAGTAATTTTTCTTGCACATAATAGTCTTTCTCTTCTCATGTTTTCCTTGAATTAATGTTGCATATATATCCTTAAAGTCTTTGTCCTTAGCATATTGTTTTGGATAAATTTCATGTGCCATTGAACTACTTTGAAGAATAATTGTAGAATTTGTTATAGGAGGCCTAGCTAACATATCTACTAATTTTTGTTGAACCCATTTCTTATATTTTATAACCAAATGAAACTTTTGTAGAAAACCCATCCACCTAAAGTGCATACTTTGTTGCAATTTAGATTGTGAGTGCAAATATTGAAGTGGTTAATGATCTATGTGTATTATCATTTCCTTACCCTTTAGGTAGTGTTTCCACTTCTTTACACTTTGTACTAATGCATACAACTCTTTATCATATGTGGGATAGTTACTTACCGTAGTTGTAAAATTTTCAAAATGAAAGCAGATAGGTTTACCTCCTTGCATGAGTACCACTCCCATTGAAAACCCACTAGCATTTGTTTCAATTTTGAATGGTTGTTGTAGATCCGGTAGAGCGAGAAATGGTGCAGTGCTTATCTTTTCCTTTAAAGTATCAAAGGAATTTTGTTGTGGACCTCTCCACTAGAAATATTTCTTTACACTTTCTAGCGCATGCAATGGAGATGCTATGCAGGAGAAGTTAGCTATGAACTTCCTCCAATACTATACAACACCTAGAAAACTTCTAACTTTTGTAACTATACTTGGCTTTGACCAATTTACAATGACTTCAAGTGACCTCCTCAATATAGCCCATGTACACTAGTGATGTCTTAGCAAATTCACATTTTGACATCTTTGCATACAATTTTTCTTTTCTCAATACATCCATTACTTTTCTCACATGCTCTACATGCTCTTCCCAAGTTTGACTAAATAGAAGTATATCATCCAAATAAACTATGAAAAAATCATCTATGAATGGTCAGAAGACATCATTCATGACTCTCATAAAGGTAGTTGGTGCATTACAAAGCCCAAAGGGCGTGACCAACCACTCATGCAGTCCTTGTTTTGTCTTCAACACAATTTTGCATATATCATTATTTGCAATTCTTTTTTGATGGTAACCACTACACAAGTCCAACTTCCTATTTAATAAACTACATGTTTCAATTGATCAAGTAAATTATCTATTCAAGGAAGAGGATACATATTCTTTACTGTTATCTTGTTCAGGGCTTTGCAGTCAATGCACATTCTTCATGACCCATCCTTTTTTGGCACCAACACAATTGGAGAACCACAAGGAGAGGTACTTAGACAAATAACTCCTTTCTCAACCAACTCCTGAACTTGCTTCTTGATTTCCTCATTCTACAAAACTGATATACTGTACATGTCGATGTTTGGAAGAGGCACATCCTGTTGTAACTGGATTTCATGTTGTATCTCTCTCTTTGGTGACAATCTTGTTGGCTCCTAAAATAAGTCATCATAGATGGAAACAACTTCGACCAATTCAACTTTGTGCTTTGGATCACACCCTTTGAATTCCTTAGATTTGTCATATTCTTTGGCATTTACAATCATCAATACAAAGTTTTTACTGGCATTGACTAACCTCATCATTTTTCTAGTATTTAACAATGCTAGATTAGTCTTTATCTTATGTGCTTGTACATTGAATTTTTACCATCCTTAAAAAGGTGATATTTGGTTTCTCCCCTATAAAATATTGCTTTTTGTTCATAAAGATAGAGACTCCCTAGTACAATGCCTCAAATATCTAAAGGGACCACATCAACTTCTACCTCATCTATAAAGTTTGTAGTGATAGAAAATTATCTTAACTTACATTTCTTTGTTACTTGTAATTATGCATCATTGCAAACCCATCCAAGGGGATATGGCTTCAGATGAGGTGTTGTAAGCAAGTTTAGTTTCTTTACAGCTTTTTCAGATATTAGATTTACTTGAGATCCTATATCAAACAAAGTATCAATCTCAATATACTTTGTTACAACCTTAATATGAAATAACTCATTTCGATACTTATCAATCTTAGGTGAAGATATTTTATTACTTGAACTTGCACTTGCATTTGAAAAACTTGTATTAGCATAAAGAGATATACCTTTTCCTTTACCTTGGATCCCGACAATGACAATCTTTGTCTCATCCCTAGAATCAAATCTAAGATCTTGTTGCATTACAGTAGCAGTCTTTTGTTTTCCTTTGTTTCCTCCATACTTCTTCAACCTTAGTTTTAGATGCAACTACCAACACTTTGAATTATCATGCCCCTCCTTCTTGCAATGGGAACATGTGGGCTTATCACCCTCCTTGATGGTAGTTTTATTTTTCCTCTTTCCCTTTTCCTTGGGTTTACCTTCAGGTGTAGATGGCTTCTTGATAAAATTGTCATTGAAATTACTCTTACCTCTTGACTCCAAATGTGTGGCCTATACACATACTTCATCCAAATTACTAGGATTTAAAACCAAAATGGTATGTCTTAAGTAAGATTGGAGACCACCTATATACTTGAGAAATGTTTCATGTGTGCATAATGGGACATTCAATGCAATATCATGCTTCCTAAATTCATGATTATAGTCTTGGAAAATTTGACATTTACCCTACCTAAAAGTTTTCTAGTTCATAGTTAACTCTTGCATATGGCCTAATGGATAAAATTGATTCTTTAGGGTAGCTTTAAACTCCATCCAAGTTAAGTTGACACTACCATGTTGAGCAATTTCTACTTGAGTTTTACTCTCCCACCAGGTGAGAGTGGTTCCCCCCAACTAAAGAGTAGTTAATTGGATTTCAGAAGCATCATCTAAGAGACCTTGAATTCTACAATATACTTCTACTTGTTGAGCCCAATCATCTAGTTTCTAAACATTCAACTCTCCACAATATTTAGGTAGTTCAAATTTTACATCCATCTTGATTACAAGTTTATGAGAACTTTTGAAAGGACTAGCAGCATAAATAGAATTAGGAGAAGATAGGCGTGTAGGAGTTTTTGGAGGCTCATCATCACCTCCTTCTCTTTTCCCTTTTTCCTCCTGATCTTCATGGTCCTCATGCTTTTCTCACTTCGAAGAACCTCCTTTTTCAAGCTTCTTTCATTCTTTCCTCTCCTGATAGACCACTTCCACCATAGCCTTCATGTTGAAAAAGGCCTGTTGAAAAACCTTTCTCATCGAGCTCGGAGGATCTTTGTTCACCTTCTGTCTCTTCCATATTTGATGGTGGAAAAGTTCTTTGTTTATCGATCTTAGGATTGATCTCCATAAGCATTCCTTCACCTCACCGACTCCTAGATCATGTTAACATCCACTTCTGCAAACACTAGTCAAACAAGGCTTTGATATCAACTTGATGTGTTAGGATCTATGACGATTGATAAGTAAATGTTAACTTATATAAATCAGTAATTGACGTCTTAAAATTAATTAAAGTTTCATTTAAAAGACATTAAATTATTAAAATAATGGAAATAGGAAATCACAGATATAAGAGAAGACAAGAGACAATAGGTTAATAATGGAGTTCACCAAATGGCTACATCTCTGGGTCCCTCTCCAATGGAGTGACCGATCCTTGATTATACTCCAAATACAATTTACAAGACACTACAATCTATTACAAAGTATCCACAAGTCTCCCTAGATGATAATGAAATGCAGAAAGTCCCCCTCCAATTACAAATAAACTTGGTTTAAAGCCTCTAAATGCAGAGTTGAACAATTTCACTATCAAACTCCCCAATACCTCCATTTCCCTTCATGCACCCCCTTTAAATACATCTTCATATGCTATATAGGGTGTTAAAAATATGATTCCCATATATTTTTTCACTCTAATTTGAGTACCTTATCTCCTATAAAAGTGGGCTCCCTTTCTTAATACAAAATTTTATAATATAATATATGGGTGGATTCAACATTAATATCTCTTTACATAGGGAGGGGGCTTGAGCTAAAACCGAGCCCCTTATTTCATAGGTCATCATCAACTATTAAAAAATCAGATTTTGGTGTATTGGTAGCTGAAATGACTGCATGGTGTACTAGTAGCAAGGAAGTCATGAGGGTGGAAGGTTAGCGGTTTAAACCACCACAACCCCTTATATGGATTTACAAATTCTTTAAATAGAAGTGACCTCCTATATACTTTTAGGATCACATATGGCTCACTAGTGGTGCATGAGTGTAGTGAGGGGGAGGTCTTAGGTTCGAGCCTCCCCAATAAAATTTTGAACCAACATACACCCAATTTGGAGCATGTCATGGTGCCACATGGCACCCATCCATTGGGCCATGTGGCACCATATTATTCACCAATTCATAGACACATGGCACCATACTATTGGTCCATGTCAACTGCCAATTGTACTACCTCCGCATATGCCACATCATTCACCATGTAGACGCCATGTCATCTACCACGTGTCATGCTACATCATTGTGCTAATGTCAACACCTGTACTTGGTCAACCCTTTTCTATTCAACTTTGATTGATCAGAACTTTTTCATACAAACTCCATTTGACACAATTCAAATGACATTGGAATCATCTCGGCAAGCTCTTCGACATGGAGCTATTTTTTGGAGCATTTGAAGCAATCAATTTTTTTTGTGAAGAACATATCCACCTAGATCAAAAATTGATCACTTTATTAAAAATAGATTGAGAGGTCCACTAAATTAAATTAAGAATTTCCTCAACTTCTCCTTATGACCATTTGAAGGGTTTAGGTTCCATGACCATATCACAACTCATTTTAAGATTGCAAAGGATTTGTGAAAAATAATATGGAAGGCTTGAGAAGCTACTAAACATGGATTATATTGAATGGAAACATACTTTGTGATGGGATGGCTAAAAGCACAATAGTGTGTCACACTTTTGGCTAAATAAATAATTATGAGTGAATTATTTTTTGCTGGAAGATATTCGATTAAGTGGATTTCAACCGAAAGAATGCGGCACCAGTGTGGCAAGTACCTTTTCGACCGAAGAGGTTTCGCTGAAAGTTACTCGGTCGAATACATCCGACCAAAAACATGAAAATAGTGAGTGTATTTGGTATATATAGCTTGAAAATATCAAGAAATTTTTGGCCGAGTATGTTTCAGCCAAAACATGCTCGATCGAAACATACTCGGCCAAGCATGTCTAGTTGGCATCCTACTTGGCAGCCAACTCACCCTTTTTCAGAATTTTCTAAAACATTAAACATTGGTATAGTATTTCTCCAGTCAAAATGATTTTTCTACAAAAAAGAAAAATACCCTTTTGTAGAGCTCAGAGTGGTGAATCCAGATATATAATTTTTTTAATATTTTGATTGGTTTTAATATATATATATATATTAAAATAATGCAAGGAGGTTGTTAAAATTAAAAAAGAGGTTGATTAGAAATTAAAAAAAATTAGTAAAACATATTTAATTTTTTTAAAACTATCAAATTCTGACAAGTCTGACTTTAAAACATTATTATGAGAAAAATATACATTGAAATTTGATTTTTTTTTTCCATGAACAAGATATTGAAGTTACCTATTTGGGGGAAAAGAAAATTAGGGAGAAATGAATATTTTTCAATTTTTTTCTTGACATCTCGTGAAGTCACTCTTTTCTAAATTTTTTAGCATTCCAAAATCTATCCTTAAATTGATAAAAACATAATGAAACAATTTCTTAAAAAAATTGAAAAACTACAGGAATAAACTTCATCAAAAGTTCTACATTTCATTAGTTTACACCATTTTGAAATTCAAAACATAAAGACCACTTTTATGTGTCGAAGTTTAATTTTTTTTTTGTTGTTGGCTGATTCCTTTATAAAGTGTGAAACAAGTTTGTGCTTTTACCCAGATATTAGTCAAAAATAGTATTTTTTGTGTTCTCTTTTTATCACTATGTGTGATAATCAACAAGCCAAGATTCCTTATATTTACTCTCAATTTTTTTTAAAAGCCTAGTAATAGGACTAGGTATTATTATTATTCCAAAGCCACAAATAAATAATATTTCATTTAGATTTAATCCAAATCCAAATTGAATTTTAATACTCATGGTATGGATTCATTTTTGGTTAGTAGTTTATATATTATTTGTATAATAGTTATATGAATGTTTCATTAAATAATACTTAATATGACCCCTTAAATATTAGTGTACAATTAAGAACTACTATCCATGATTTTAAATCTTTGGTCCATAAAACTTTGATATTAACACCTAAATTTCTTCTTTACTAGATTTACTCAAAAAATTATTTATTCTAGACATTTGTAAGACAATCTACTCTACACAATTTATTTTTTAAATTATTTTTTAATCTATTAAATTTTCTAACATAGTAAAATTTGATTAATAAATTTTTTAAATCACTTTAACAACAATTTAAATATTTTTTTTATTTTTCTTACTCTCCAATTCAACACTCTACTAATTTTATATTGATTATATCTTCTACTTGGTTATTTTACTCTCTCTATATAGTAGATTTTAGAAAATTAAATAAATATTTTTTCTTTGAATTATATTTTACTAAATAAAATTTGCATGATAGTATTTTTAATAAAATAAAAAAAATTATGCATTATGAAATTTAAAATAGATATTTTACACTAATAACTTATTGGGGATATTCCTTTGAAAAAGTGTCATTAATAATTATGTTTAAAGCATCTAGATATGCTTCCAACAAGATAAAAGAAGAAAGCAAACTCTTTGAAAGTTGGTCATTATAAGAGATCATGAAGTCAAAAAAAAAAGAACACCATTGTGACAAAGAAGAACACCATCATTGTGATTAATGAGAATGAGAATGAGAATCTTGTTATAAATCACTTTAAATTCTTCAAAAATAAGTGGAAGGCTAATATATTTCTTTATTTAGGATCTTCTTCAAAA
The DNA here is from genome assembly GCA_007258455.2 of Sequoia sempervirens. NCBI lineage: Eukaryota > Viridiplantae > Streptophyta > Pinopsida > Cupressales > Cupressaceae > Sequoia > Sequoia sempervirens. The sequence continues at coordinate 7,778 of VDFB02360424.1, forward strand.
ATAAGTGGAAGGCTATTATATTTCTTTATTTAGGATCTTCATTTTATGCTTTTTTTTTCCATCTCTAACTATTGGTTATGTGTTTTCTTTCAACTTTGTTGTGGTCTTGTTTTTTATTTTATATGTAAGTTATCATCATGTAATTTTTTATTATTTATCTATTCCTCTTAATTGTTTTACAAATTTGAGGTATAACAAATAGTTTCCTTTTTTAATACATTGTTAAGTTGTTGCAATAATATTAGTAATACTTTGATGAAAGTGAAATTTGTAAGGATTTTTAATTTATATACATATAAATTATTATGATATACAGGTTCTTGTTCCAGATGATGTTGGTTTAGGATTGACAGGTGAGATGCAAATTTTAGTTGATGATATGAACAAAATAATTGCAACCCGACAATCAATTGGAGTTTCTTCTCAAGGATTTATTAATGGAATTTTCCGTGCTCTTCAACAAGATAATTACACAGATAATTACTTAAAGGTAAAGAATTGCATTATTGTTTTATTTTTAAAATCATTAACATAATCAATCATTTTACATATTTATATTTTGAAAAAATTAATAGAAATTAGAAAGTTCATTTCAAGAGTAGACATCATCTTTTAAATAATTTAAGTTTAAAAAATATACAAATGTGATTTAACATACTAAAATAAATGTAGAATGTAAAAATATTATATTTTAATATAATAAATTAATAACATTCTTTTAGATAGTATCTTAAAACATCTTTTATTATATAAAATTAAGTATGATCTTTTAAATAGATTTTAAAAGAGAAATAGGATTATTCCATATGCTAATAAGAATCAACTTTGTGTATCATGTCCCAAAATATTAAATTTCCAAAATTTCATAAAATGATATTTTAATAAAGGTTATCAAATTGTTTGGTTGAAATCAATAGTGATGGACATAACATTTATATAGCCCATAAAAATTATGAGAAATATTTTAGAAATGAATAATGTAGTAATTTTTACATTAACATTTTTTATCATTCAAAGATTCATTGTTTTATTAGATAAGTAAGGAAAGGTCCATAATCCCATACAAACAGTAAAACTTTTGGACCAACCAAACCCGAGCTAGAACAACAAAAAAGAGGAGACATCAAGAAATAGCAAAAGGTCTCATCAAACATAGCTCAAGGAATAACCACTAACCAAACATAAAAGGCATATAGCAGATGAATTTATCTAAGAACTAGTATAATAATAACTATAACCTACTAATATTGGTCCATAGATAAAGCAGGAATTGCCTATCCATAATGTACAAAAGACCAAAGGCCATCAAAGCATAGATTAACAACATATAGATCAATTTCGGGCTACAAGAGCCAATATCAAACTTAAACATAGCAAGAAATTCTAATAATAGACAAACTCTATCATAAAAGAAAAAAGAAAAAATCTAGAAAATAGAGGATTAGGACTCCTCGATTAGGCTCCATATCGTCTTCAGGCCATCCACTATTCCTTCAAGACTTTCCTTTTCTTCTATAGTCTTAGACCACTCCACATCATCCTGCTTTTCTTTTTTCTTCTACTGCTTAGTGATCTTTCCTTAACCAGAGATGGTTCCCATAATAGTTCTATTCATGACACCCTCGATCACTCTACAAACATTCTTAATGGCACTCTCAATAACTTGGAATCTGGCAGAATTATCTTCCTGTTGCATCATTTTCTCAACCTGCTCCATTCTTTCAATGTGCATTTCCACAGTCATCTTATCTATGCCCAATCTTTCCTCCACCATAGTTTCAGCATTAAGAGGGTGAAAAGTAGCATTATCTATATCCTCAAGATCAATTAGGGTTTCCTTGTTATCTTTCTTTATTTTGTCAACTTCTAGGAAAATTCCCTCCACCTCACCATGCTCCATCACCCAATGAAGATTATTTTCTTCCACATTTTGATTGGATTTCTCAACCTCTTCAGACGTCAATACTTCCTCCTCTTTTGAATTCTCCAATTCTCCCAGACTATCTAGAAAATACTTAGAGGAGGAGGAGGCATCCAACTCATTGGTGGCACCCTTTATCCTTTTCTTCTTCTTAGGATCCAATAATTCCAGACTCTTCTTGTCCCCAGAATTATTGATTTTTTCCCCTAATTCTTTTCCTTTTGAAGTAGCAAGGGCCAACTGAGTTGACTTGTGACCAGCTGGGGGATTAGAACCACTATTAGGGCTGATTTCTTTATCATCTTATATGGTAATAGTAGGGGAATTTGGATTTTTCTATTTGGTAATTTTTCTTTTCTTATGTCTCTAGAAGAAATGGGGGGGGTGGAATTTCATAATTTGGGGGTGATTTTAAGAAGGTCAGACCATGAGGGCTCCACACTCTTAGAGGGAAGAATATTGTGCTTCTTAGTGTTTTTTTGAGAGAATGGGGGCGACTTTCAATTAGATCAATTTTAATAGAGCTATTAGAGGGCTAGCTACCCTCAAGTAGATTAAGGAAAATGTTCTTTTGCGGGGTGGTGGTCAAATCATAATTATAGAAGGCCCTAATTAAGCCCTGGTCTAAAGGAGGGTTAGCCCCATTAGTAAGACTCTGCTGCAAAGACAAGAAAAGAAAAAAGGGAAAATTTATTTTGTCCAAATGATGAATATGATTAAGTATGGGGAAGTGATAGCCATGGAAAAACAAGTATCGACCTTCAAGGGTGAAGTATTTCATCACAAAATAACTCACATTATGATAAGGGGGGAAGCAACAACTTGGAGTAGCCATTTTGGAACCTTAGTGGCTTTTCCATGTTCTCAAAGAATTTTTCAATAAATGTTTGGTATTCCCCATGCTCTTTTTAATGATTTTCTTCCCTTCATACTTGAGGCCTGTAGCTTGAGCAATCAACTTTGCATCTACAATAAAATGTAGACCACCCATATCAATCTATCCATCCCTCCATGCATTAGCAAATCTATAGTTGAGCTCCTCGTTATATCCTTCCATGGCTTCGAAATAAGGGTCAAACCCTGCCCATTCAAAAAGACTCCAAAGTTCAACATTTTTTCTGAGAGAATCATGTTTACTCAACTCAGTTCTCTTCTTGAGGGCACCCATCTTATCTTTAGTGGCAAGGTTATCCTTGTGCAAAAGCAGAAATTCAGTTCTTAGGCCCTTATCATCCTCAATCAAAACCATCAAAATTTCTAACTTCTCGGTATTGAGAATAACTTTGGGGCTATTCGTTTGAAAAAGAAACGATTCAATCCAACTGTCAGTGGTTCTAAATAAATTTGAAGTTGATAACTACAAAATGAAATGTGCCAAACCATCTTTCCTTTTTTTGAAATGACAATCTCTCCACCATAAAAGGCTATAATTAAATTTTTTGGAAGCACAACAAGTGTTTTGAGATATTCTACATGGAGGTTTCTTGTCGCCAGCCTAACCCAAGATTTTAAATCACTTGTGTGGGGGCTAAAATAAGTTGGTAACGTTTCAAATAATTACCCAAATTTGTCCACCATGAGGCAACTAAAAGATTATTATTTGTTGCCTTAAATCTAACATGCACTTGGAGATTTCTCATACTTTTGCAATCATTCTAGGTGCATCTATTCCAATCCTCCCCATTACCCATAACACTTATGAGCAAGAAACATATATCAAAAATGATTTTGATTTGATAGCTCATTAAACCTTCCATCAATTCAAATTTCCAACAGCTCCCAAAGGGTTTGATAAGCCAAGTTTTTCACTTGCAATTAACTCTTTAATCTGATGTGGCAATTAGATGAAGTCCCAATAAGTCCAGTTAAATTGTCTAAAGCTGACATTCACTATAACATCTGCCACCATATTACCTTCCTAATACGTGTGGCATATTTTACATTGTTGAAAATATTTCAACATTCCCTTACAATTGTCCAAAATATCCTTCACTTCCCAAGGAGCTTCAATCACATTATTTAAATAATCTAGAATAAGATTAGAGCCTTCTTCAATAAACACCTTAGTGTATCCCTTTTCCTTTAATCTATTTATACCAACCCACACCGCATACACCTCAACCACATTATTATTATTGATGCACAAACCTTTGTTATATCCCTCAATAAAGCTACCTTGGTGATTTCTAAACAACCCCCCCCCCCCTCCACACCAGCAATCCTTGGGTTCCCCTTGGAATAGCAATCGAAATTACATTTAATCCATCCAACATCTGGGGGTATCCAATTTGTGTTGCTTTGAATAAGTTCTTTTTTTATATTACACATATTTTGTGAAATGCCCCATAATTGCTTGATTTGCAACTCTTTATAGGATGGTAGTTTCTTAGAAGGATCATTCTTGAAATTATTAATATTCTCTTGTATCTTTTGTCTTATGGTCATACATAGCTCTTTACTTCCCTTAGTAGTATCCCTAAAGACTCTATTATTTTGTTCTTTCCATAAGCCCCAAGTAAGGAATGGGGGGACTTGTCTCCAAAGGTCTAAGATAATATTATGAGAGTAGGGGAACAAGCTCCATCCATCTACAAACAACTTAACTAACGGGCGAAAAACTCGCTCCACAATAAAGATATTTAGAAAATAGGTCTAGAATTCCTACAAATAGGGACAATGAAATAGCACATGCAAAATAGTTTTCTCACTCTCATTGCACAAATAACACTTATTCGCCAAATAGAACCCTTTTTCCTTGAGGTTATCTATAGTAAGAATACTACCATGGACCATAGTCCACCAAAAGTAGTTAACTTTAAGGATTAAGTTTTTATTCCAAACATTCTCCCAGTTAAAGTCTTCTTTACAAATCAAAGATTTAACCGAAACATCATAGATAGATTTGATAGAAATATTTCCCAAAGCATTTTTGGTCCATAACCATTCATCTTCCCTTTCCTTTGAAAAAAAGACAAGTTCCCCAATTTGTTGAAGAAGAACTCCCAGAGATCCCTCCTAATTTTGCTATTGATCCCTTCTTAGAATAGCACAATCCATTTGATTCATAAAATTTTTCTAACTCGGTTTTGAGCCATCCCAATTAATATAATTCATCACCATTTTACCAATAGACCTTTTCAATCTGACTATGACTTGTTGAAATATATTACATTTGAAGATAAAGGAGCATTACCCAACTAGAGATCATCCCAAAAGTTAGTTATTTTCCCATTCCCCATTCTCCTTTTCAACCCTAATTTGAGGGTTCCTCTGACCTTATTCAATTTTTTCCAAAAGACAGAGTCAAAAGGAAGATTATCTTTCCTCAAAAAGTAGCCTTGGTCCTTATTACCCAAATATTTTTCCTTTATAATCTAAACTCAGTCCTTTGCTCCTTCTAATAGGAACCAACTCATTTTTACCACTAAGGCTTTATTGAAGAGTTTAAGCCTTGATATTTCCAGGCCACCATCTTCCTTCAGATTACAAAATTTATCCCAACCAACAAGAGAAAGTCTTTTTTCTTTGTGGTTTCGGGTCCCTGGAAAACCCGTTTTTCCCTTTATCAAAAACAAGAGAGTCTTTTCTTCTCCTCGGCCCCAGACCAAAGAAAGCATCTTTGAATCATTTCTATTTATTTAGCAATGAAGGTTGGGATATTAAACACATAAATATAGTAGTCAAGGATATTTTGCAAGGAGGATTTCAAAAGTTGTAATTTCCCAGCATGGCTTAACATATTCCCTTTCCAACCCTTAAGCTTCTTTTGCATTTTTTCAATGATGTAGTTCTAGAAATTGCTATGAGGTTTTCTAGATATAAGAGGAAGGCCAAGGTAAGTGGTCAGGAGAAAAATTTCCTGACATCCCAAAATATTCATAACTTTTTCTCTTACTTTTTTATTCATTATTAAAGAAGTACATCTTACTTTTATGGTAATTAATAAGTTGACACAAAATTTTGGCATATTTCTCTAAAGTAATTTTCCATTATCTAGCCTTCAAGACCAAGGCCTGCCCCAAAATAATGGCATCATCGAAAAATTGCTGATGTGATGTTGGGGGTAGCGAGGAAGTAGATTTGAACCCTTTTAGCTATTTTTTGTCAAGCTAATTATGAATATTTCTTCCTAGGGCTTTAGCCACTATGATAAAAAGATATGGTGAGAGGGGATCCCCTTGTGTTAATCCCCTACCATAAGAAAAGAAACCCTTTGGGACACCATTAAGAAGAATCAAGTATTTTGGGGTAGTAACACATGAGATAATTTGGTTAAAAAATCTTCCCTTAAAACCAAACTCTTAAGAATAGAAAAAAGAAAAGGCCAAGAGACACAATCATAAGCCTTTGAAATATCAAGCTTCAAAGCCATACCTTGCCTTTTGCTTAATTCCATCAAGTGTAAGATCTCATGAGTATAAATAACCACATCTAAAATTTGTCTTCCCTAAGAAAAACCCCTTTTGATTAACTATAATCATTTTTTTCAAGACCAACTTCAATCTATTAACCATAATCTTTGAGAAGATATTATAAGTTGCCTTTGAAATATCAAGCTTCAAAGCCATACCTTTCCTTTTGCTTAATTCCATCAAGTGTAAGATCTCAGGAGTATAAATAACCACATCTAAAATTTGTCTTCCCTAAAAAAAACCCCTTTTGATTAACTATAATCATTTTTTTCAAGACCAACTTCAATCTATTAACCATAATCTTTGAGAAGATATTATAAGTTGTATTGCACAATCTAATATGTCTGAAGTCATGCATTGAAAAGGCTTCTTCAAACTTGTGGGCAAGCACTATAAAGGTAGCATTTAGTTGATTAAGGAGTCTATTAGACCTAAAGAAATCCCAAGCAACATTGAATAGATCAGAGGAGATAATATCCTATAATTCTCAAAAAAAACTTATCCTATAATTCTCAAAAAAAACTTGTAGGGAATTCATCGGTACCCAATGCCTTAAAAGCTCCAAAGGAGAAAACCACATCCTTTGACTTCTTGAAGGGAGACTAGTTTAGATAATTATTTATGGTCCTGTTCTGTAATAACTTGTGGGATAACACTTAGAAAATTTCTAGATCACCACAATCAGCCTTTGGCATATCTTGAAAGTTTGAAAAGAATGGGACCACCTCTCTAGCAATTTCATCTTCCTTCTAGAGGACTACCCCACTTTTTGTTTTCAAAGATCTTATCCTATTTCTACATCTACATCTATGTTTGATCATAGATTGGTGAAAGAATTTAGTATTTCTATCTCCTTTCACTAACCATTGAACCCTAGATTTCTGTTTCTAGAAAATATCTTCTTTTTTGTTTATTTTGTACCATTGAGTTCTTAAATTCCTTTCTTCTTTATAGATTGAATCATCAACAACCCCCTCCTCCATCAAATCCTTAATCTCCTTAATCTTTGATTTTAGCTTCATTTTAATACTAAATATATTCTCAAATGAGTATTTGTTCCATCCCTTAACTTGCTCTTTAATTTTTTTAAGGTTTTGTGCAAAATACAACATGTGGGTGCCTAGACATGGTTCATTCCACCATATTTTAACAAGATTTTTCAAGTCAGGATGATGGGTCCACATTATTTCATATCTGAAGGGAAAAGGCCCTTTAGCAACTTTGTCACCCCAATTAAGGAGCAGGGAACTATGATCCGATCCAATTCTTGGGAGGGCGGTAAGAGAGAGGTCAAGCAATCAAGTTTCACTTGAATGAGATGATTCCCTTGTCTTCTATTTGACCAAGTAAAAAGAGGCCCAGTCAATGGGATATCCATCAAGCCAACAAAGTTAAAGAAAGCCACCAAATCCATCATGCTAGCTGAGAAGTCATCAAGGCCTACAAGCTTTTTTGAAGGAAATAATAGAGAATTAAAATCCCCTCCCAACATCCAAAACTCCTCCTTTCTACAACTTATGTTTCTTTCCAAAAAAATCCAAAGATTAAGCCTTTCAAGGCGCATGCTAGGGCCATACATATTTAAAAGGTTCCATTTAATAGAGGTGATATTGTCTTTCAAGGAGACCATCAAACAACTTTTACTCTTAAATCTAAGAGATCCAGAGAGCTTAGTTGGATTCTAGCAAGTAGCAAGCCCACCAGAAGCCCCATCAGCATCACTCACCACAAAATTACCAATGGGCCAAAAACTATTAACCACTTTCTAAAAAGTCTCTTTTTTCATTTTAGTTTCTTGTATTAACAAAACATCTGGTTTCAAATCTACTAGAAACATTTTGATTAAGTGTTGTTTGAAAGGGCCATTTAGTCCCCTAATATTCCATGATATCAATCTCATTGAAAGCAATAAGAGACAATATCGCCTTGATACTGCCAAAATAGGGGCGAGCCAGCCCACTTACTTCCTTCAAGCATTGACACCGGAGAGGGAATCAAAGGTTCTTTGTTTTCCTAAGGAAACATCCCTTGCTATATCTTTGCTTCTTGATTCTTTCAAAGGAGGTCTACTAACCTTATTATTTCCTCCAACTTTGGATTTTTCTTCTTTCTAGATTTTGAATTCACTTGGTTCCACTCTTCTTCCCTACTAATAGGCTATTGGGAAGGAGACAACTGACCCTTTCCATTTTTTTTCTTTGTCTATTTCGTATTTTATCTCAAGGCTATTAGCCTCCTTCCACCCACTATCCTCAAAATCTTGGTCTTTTGAAGATGGCAGAATCCCATCCACCTAATTGTTAATTTCACCTTCCTCTAGGAAAGCATTACTTACTTTTTGAGCTATAAGCTCCTCATCATTCCCCTCTTGTGGCAATATTTAGTTATTTTCAAACATATCGATAATAAGTAAGGAGACAGAGCTATCTTTAGGGTAGGACATAGGGCTCCTCCTAGCAATCTTTAGGGCAGGACATAGGGCTCCTCCTAGCAACATTTAACAACTCTAAAGAGGGAGTAGTAATCTCCATAGGCTTCAACTCATTTTCCACTATGTTCTCAACCAAGGAGTCAAGAGGAGGCTCCGAGTCCTTACTAGGAAGGGGTGAATCCAAGGAAGGAGGACAAGAAGAAGCATTTTCCTTCCCCAAGGCTTTTTGTTCAACCCTTTGTTGAGGGGGGTTGGATAACCCAAGAGGTTGTTTACTCTTAGGGTCAACCAGCCTCTTGTTACACACATCTTGTCAGTGACCAAACTTATTGCAAACTTGGCAATAGACATTAGCATTTTCATATTCCAAAGGTTGGACCCATTTTCCAAATTTTGACTTCAGGGTCGTAGTAGTAGGAAGAATTGTGTTAACAACTACATTCACTCAAATTTTGGAAAAAACCAGCAAAGATTTAAGTTGAGTAACTTTGTCAATAGTCACTAGGGAACCAAAGGACTTAACAATTCATTTTAAAATATTTTCATTCTAGAATCTAAGGGAAAACTAGGAAATCAAACCCAGGTCAGGGCCACTGACCCAAGATCAACAAAAGCATCAAAACCTAGTTTCCACTTGCTAAGGGATAGACTGTTTTAAAAACCTTTATCAAAAGCCCAAAGGATTCCCATGAGGACCTTAATAATATCTTCATGGATAACAAAGCTAAACAGGAATAAACCTTTAGCCATAGCACTAACATAAATGCTACCTTTAAGATTCCAAGTGTCAGTCTCAGAAGCCCAGCTTCATACCTGATCGATATTGGGGCGGTTGGCTAAGAACTTCCCAACCAAAGATAGCTTAAGACTGTTAATAGTTGCATTGAGGATTTGATCAAGGACATCCACTTTATCCCCCTCCACAGTACAAAAAGTAGACACATCACTCTGTGGGACTTTCATCAACACATTCTCCCCAACAAGTTTGTCCACATAAGAAGTTGGGTCCTCCCCTACCAAAAAGATGTCCTTTTCCACACAATTCACAAGAGATGACTTTCCAAGGGTACCGAAAAACTCTTCTAACCGGCAGAGAAGAAGTTGTTTCAAAGGAGCAGTAAGCTTTGGTGGGGGAGCCCTGTTGGGACTCTTGCCAAGCCGAGACATTAGGAATCACAATTGGCACAAAGAAATTTGAAAATTCAAAAGCGCGCAAAGTTGCAAAGCTCAGATGTATACTCCTTCACATGTTATGAGGCCACACACAATCATTCAAAGATTCATTGTTACATTAAAGAAAATCTTATGAATTAAGTTATACTCTTAATTATTAAGTAAAAGTGTATACACAAAAATTAAAAAACATAAATGAAAAAAAATTTACAAACAAGCTCTAAATATAAAAGAAATTAAGAAATAAATAACATTAACTAAAGAATAAAAAAATTACAATACCCATTTTTTAATATATATATATATATACACATATGCATATATATGTTATAATAAAAACAAGAGCTGCGCTGCAGCTGGAGTCCCTGCCTAAAGAAATATTATAAGTAGTAGTAACTGCAGTTGCACTTTAAGAGTTCCTGCCCAAAAAAATATTGCAAGGTAGTAGTAACTGCAATTGCGCTTTAGAAGTTCCTGCCCAAAAAATATTGCAAGGTAGTAGTAACTGCAGTTGCGCTTTAAGAGTTCCTACAAGGATAAAATTCATGAATGTTGTTGCTATACTACATTGATAAAATTCAAATGTTGGAAAATTAATTGTAATATGGAAAATCTCTTTTCAATTTAATCTAATATCTTACAAAAAGAAGACAATGACTTCAAGGCCCCAACAAACAAGGAATCAGAGAATGACCTCGGCCTATCCAATACCCCCCTATCGGGTGGTATTGGGCCTCGGGGATGGAAAGGCCCCCGAAGGGTACACTCCATTCAAGGTTGAAAGGCTGGAAGGCAGGAACAAACAAAGAGTCTTTCTTTCTTGTCCAACCCCACCGACCAATTCGTTTGACCCCACCGACCAAGATATTCTTACTTAAAGGCTTAACACCCAACCAGCCATTCTTTCTTTCTCCTTATAGATTAGCCAGGTGGCCTCCTTATCAGGAGCAGGGTCCTCTGCTATAAATCTGATAGCTGCCCACCCTCCTACAGGGACACCTATAGTGTTTATGTATGGAGGATCCATTAGATTGAAGACTGTTTTATTTGCATTGTAGTTGCCAAATCCATAACCTGCTAAGTAAAAGCTGAAACTGTGTAGGTGAATTGGATGGTTCTCTATTCCAGCAGTTCCTGTATTCTGTAGAAACAATTGCGCATTTGATCCATACTCGAACTGCTATAAATCTGATAGCTGCCCACCCTCATATAGGGACACCTATAGTGTTTATGTATGGAGTATCTACTAGATTAAAGACTATATTATTTGCATTGTAGTTGCCAAATCCATAGCCTATTAAGTAAAAGCTGAAACTGTGTAGGTGAATTGGATGGTTCTTTGTTCCAGTTGTGCCCGTTGTTACAAACTACCAATGGAAAATATACTAGACATTTCTCAAGTTCAGATAATCAAACAGAGAGAAGAAACTATATAAATAGTTACCCTAGACAGAACCCTTCTATTATCCCTTTTACAATAAAAAGACTATGGAATAAAAGCATATGGCCATTTATAAATTATATGCAACAGTGAATTAATGAACAAACTAGAATCATATTACGAAGTTTTGATATGTTAAAATTATAAATAATCCTGGCCAATTGCAACAAGATTGTCTACTGTCACATAATTAGTCTTGAAAGTGCAAAAAAAGGAATACAAAACACTATTCAAAAGAATTTTCATTTGAAAGTTTCCTGTATATAATAAAATCCTGCACCAAAGTGTTCAAGTGTAATAAAAGATAAAAATGCATTACGATTCTAAAACTAGAAACATTATATAACCGGACTCTTCTTCAATTCATCTGGACTTAGGTCACCTCTATTTGTCTTGTTGATTTGCTAAACAAATCTGCACAAATCTGTTTGTCTTGTTGATTTGTTGAACACATCTACACAAAGCACACACAAGAACTGTTTACAACTGTCTAATAAAATAAGTTGTGCAATGCATTTACCAAGGGATTTATTAAATTGAAAGCTATACATCTGCAATACAACTTTTCTCCCAACATACATTTTCTTCCAATAACAAAGCATCAACTATACCTCTGGCCATATATCTATCTGAAAATCCATATCAACTAAACATAGACCTCAAGAAATAATGCTCAACCAAAACAGTTTGACTAAGAGCATAACCTTGAGCTGAAGACACTCGTGACTTATGCTACTCACTCGCAGAATGATGGATTGTAAACAAACCTAATCTGTAAATATGCTCTAGTCGCAAAGCACTACATCTAATTTCAAAAAGAAACTTTAACAGATGAGATGAAATTATATCCTATAAATGCAGAGATGTGTCTCAAGTCTCAACATTTCCATCAAAAAAGCAAACAGTGCAGAAGAATAAAGATGGAGAGTTTTGATTTTAAGTTACAAAACCTGAATAGCAAATACTCTTTTCTAATTGTCTAATCGTGGTATTGCAGTTATGAAGTCATTTGGAGAATTTACAACTGATAAGTTGTTTGTCTAAGAAAACTTCCAGCTACAAAAAGACTGTGCTAAGGAAGTTTGTAATTTTCTGGTTGGGAACAAGTCAAGTGCGGCATATATATACTGGGCATAATAGAAAACAGAAAAATGAGGACTTCTTTACAAACCTCACCACTTTAGTGGATCCAGACGAAATGCTTCCAAAGCTCTTTTCTGACATAAAGATTCTGCCATATCAATAAACCTAATTTTCTTGCACAGTAGTTTAAAAGAATTAGCGTTCACTGAAAACACTAAAACCCCTAAAGCAATTATGATTGGAAAAATGGAATAAGAAAGCAAATTAGATAGGAAAATGTTTTAAATAAAGTTACATAACCAGGACAGATAATACAGATGAACAAAAGGAATTTTGCATCTTATGTTTTCATCCATACACATGAGATAGGATGCAAGAAAATGAAGATCATCAGAGAGAGATTTGCGGCTTTACTCCTTTCCACCATAGTATCTTTCACCATGGTAGCCTTCACTGTATTTATTGGTCAGCTTGCATAACTGACAATGATGTAAAATTCTCTAATGGAATAAGTTCAAGTTCCTGTACCAGAACAAAACGAATGCTAAAATTCTTCCAAAAGTAATCCCAAAAAAGTAGGTGCTTTGTGCTTTATCTTCTGGTAGATATAAAAGCATGTATACTACATCAAAAGAAATCCTGTGTGCAAGATATCCAAAAATTTCCTAGTACCATCAATTGGAAAAGTAAGAAAAAAGAAGATGCTAATACATAATTAAGACTTTCCTAAAGTAATGCCAGCTTGTGTCTGCCTAAACAAACCATGATTGAAGTCCAAACAAAGAAAGTTGGAGCAATCTAAGGCTCTGCAATACTGATATGATGCCAAAACACAAAATATATAGTAGCACTACAACTGCCATTCAACTCAACCACCAAATAGAGAGATATTTAGAAGCATATGTGTTCATGCAACTGAAATGGTATTCTAGAAGGATATATAGTTTCAAGTGTTTAGCAAAAGCATACGAAATCTCTAGTTTAGGTGAAACTTGAAAACAATTTGTTCAAAGTGGTTTCAATGCCTCTTAAGTGACATACCTAAAGATTGCACAATCCACCAAATATCTAGACACCAGAGAATTAAATTCGTGGATAAAAGTAGCTATGCACTACATTACCAGAAATATAACAGTTCTCTCCATTCGTGGGAAGAAACTTGATTGAAATGTGGACAGAATGAAACTATAATGGCACTATAACTGCCATTTAGCTCAAACAATACAATACAGAGACATCGAGAAGCATATGCAATGATTGGAATGAACTACCACTGAATCTGTAGATACCATTCTAAACGTTGCCCTAGTTTATGATGCAACGTTGCCCTAGTTTATGATGCCTTTTGTAAACAAGGGAAATTCTGCAGTTAGGGCAAAACGTTCAACAACAGAACAACTAAAGAGACATGAGTTGATACTTACCTTCTACCACTGACCCGGTGACTCTGCAACTGCCCTCATATGCATGAATGAAAAATATGGAAGAAAAGAGAGACATTCAGAATCTGTATTGTCCCTTCCCACATCGCACCAGGCTTCAACACGTCTTCAACACTTGGCATCCAAGATGCAGGGACGTGAGCTGTCTTCAAAATGCCATCTCGCGTGGTGGGCAAGCCACACTAAACATTAGAAATGGAGTAAATTTTTTAGCATAAATTCCAACGCAAACTAATATAGCTCCTCTGTGAAAACATTAGCCTAAATTCTATCACCTCGTTATTGATTCGTCCACGGCCACAGTTTTCCTCTCAAATTGATAATTAGAAAAAGCTAAAATGCCCAACAAAATATGTCCCACCAATCAGAAAATTAAGAGAAATTCGATTTCAAAGTTTTGGAAAGCCAGACTTTGGTTAAAATTTATCTCTCCTCTTGCACACAAACCCACGGCTGAATAATGCTCCTTGTTTGAGATGAAAACATTAGTCTCTGTCTATATAGGGGAGAGGGGTCCATAATGGAGCAGGGTCCAATGGTGGGGATACATGTAATCCTCAGTGGGCCCCATAGTGGAACACTTTAATATTCAATTGCAAGACACTTTTTATCCATAAAGTATGCAAAGTGACAAATCATGTGATGCCACATCAGCGCACCAATAAAACATGACTTAGTGCACCACTATTGGTCTCACTTATTTTTTGGGCCTTTTTGGATACCTCAACAAAGAACATGCTGATGTGGCATCATATTTGATGATGTGGCCCTAAAATGAAATATAGAAGCACACAAGTTGCCAAATAAACTGTTGTACAGAATTGGGAGTGATTTGAAATTTCCAAGTAGAATTTTGAGAAACGCAAAATTAGGGTGCTCCACTATAGACCCCTCTCCCTTAGACAAGGACTAATAAATATATAAATTATATAAATGAAATAAATAAATTACTTTTAAAATTTTATAATAATTTGAATATCTTTTATCTTTAATTAAATCTTATTTATCATCTAAATTTTATCTTCTCTAAATTTATTGTTTCTTGAAAAATATGAAAAAATATTTTCACACTAAGATTCAACGCTTAAGCATGCATTCTAATCTTATAATTATGGTATATTATTTCTCATCTACCACAATTATTAAACTAATTTTAGATAAGGGAGACTTCACAAGTGCAATAAAATTATTCGATAAGCCATATGCACTTATTGTAAAATGTTTATAATTCTTTATTCTATATCACAATTGTGTTCCTACCTTATGCTAAGACAAATAATATTTTGGTGATCATCTTTGTTTCTTATTTAAGATTTTATATGTATTAAATAGTAAATAATGTGTATATTAATTAAGTGAATATAGGATTTTAAACAATAAATAAAATTTTATTAATATAATATTTAAATATTAAGATTTTATGCATTGTATTTATTTATTTATTTTTAAATTAAATAAAAAATTGTTATTAATTATTAATTATTTAAATGTTGAATTTTGAAGTAGATTGGCAAGTTGTATTTTAATTCATAATTATTTTTTAAGATATAAATATTTTAAAAAAAATTAATGAAGGTTAATTGGACATTATAATGGTATTTTTCAGGTTATCTTGTTGGTTACAAATGGCGAATTTGCCACTGATCTAAAAGTAGCAAATATACAACAAGTATCTCAAATGCTAAAGAATCATTCTAGAAAACTTTTGATATACAGTTATGCTCAATCTGACAATCTCAAAAATCTTGCTAATGCATCTAGTGGTTACTTTGAAAATTTAAATTCAAAATTTGATAATCCCTTGTATCAAATAAATAGCTTCTTCAACTTCATGGCACTTGCACGCAATGCATCATTAAATAACACACCATATTGGACCAAGTTCTATGTGGATTTTCAAGGACGTGGAAACATCATCACTGTATCCTACCAAGGTAATAATATTAAGACGATACTAAGCATATTATATTCTTATATATAAGTGACTTCTTATGACGTATTAAATGTAATTTATCTTGTGAAGTGTAGTCATCAGTCCAAAGGGGCATCTAGTGGGGGTCACAGCAATTGATATTATCTTGCAATCGGTCCTAAAAGATCTACCCAATGCTCTTGGGGATCGTTCTTCTAGTCATCCCACCAATCCTAATGCTTCAGTTAGTATTGTTGAGGTAAGAACCTTTTTTTTCATTTTCTTTTATAATTTCTAGCTACATTATTTTATCCTAAGAGATACCTTTAGAATTATACCAAAACTATCTATGTCTAGTTGTACTTCATTTCTTAAAATTCAAATATTAAGTTTTGCTAGTTTCTAATATTTGCAGGTAACAAAAAGTGTTTGTCCATCTTGTAATGGTTCAAGAGCAATTTGTGGAGTCAAAAGCAATAAAACTTTGACAGAACTCATTTGTTGTGATACTTGTGATTTAGTAGTGTCACCTCCTCTAGAAATTAAGAACCATGATACCAAAAAATGGACCACAAGAAATATTATTATTGTAGTAGTGGTGTCTGGATCAATTCTAATGTTGGCATTTATCATAGTTCTAGTTTGGATGAGGAAAAAATATAATACAACTATCCAATCTCCTGAAAGACCAATCACATCTGGAGGTATCTATGATGTAGACTCTTATTAATAGGGGTGGATATTAGACAAGGTGCAATTCAACATGCACCCATTGAACCCATGAAAATATGTATTATAGCAATAGTTTCCAATAGAATCAATTTAGTAAATGGATCATGTAATTTTTTTATTTGTATTTAGAACATATTGATGAATAAATAGTTTGTATAATTTTCATCCACATTAATTCATTTATACCAAATTATTTCAGTACTAAATTCATTTCTAAAGAAGGAATAAATTCCCACGATAATGAAATCTGACCCTTAGGTGTTCCATGGTACTAGGGACAAGATATTTATGAGCATGACTTCTTTGTTGGGAAGAGGGGAGTTTCATTGTATGGGGTCTTTTAAGAAAACCATCTAGCACCACATCTCAAATAAAAATGTATTTCAACACTCTTAATAAAGCTTTTAAGAGTTAGTGTTCTCCTAATAAATTCATTGTATCTTTCTTTTGAAAATTGTTATATCTTAATTTTGAAAATTATTATATACATGGACACAACCATCACATGTAATAGTTGAATTCACATCAAATAGGAGATATGTAACAATTTTTCTCCCTTTTTCCAATGCACTAGTCTATTAATTTTTTTTGGATATGCTATATTGTTATTACCACATAACTCATGGTTATTATAAATTTACAATATAGTGAACAATATACAATTAGAAATAAATAATATGAACATGTATTTATTACTGATTATGAACATATATTTAGGTGGCTTTAGAATTTATTTGGAGTTAGGAGTGTTAGTTGAATTGTGAAAACATGATAATTTTATGTTTTATTTAAGTATATATGTTTCTTAAATCAATAGTTATTTGTAGTTGAAAATTAATTTATAAATATTTTATTGAATTCTAGAATCTATTGGTGGAGTGAGGATAAAAGTATAGATGGAAATAGAATGCCACATATAATAATTTCAAACTTGATTTATTGAATTTCTTGTTTTAGTCTATATGAAATGTTAAAAATAAATATTAAAGTAGTAATTATAGAAAAAGTATTATTAGAGATTTCCTAACATATAATGGTATTTTATATTTATATATTATAATCATTGGTTAATTAGTTTATTTATTTTATCACTTTACACATACTTAAAGTAGGATAAACTTGTCTAGGTAGCTATCTGCTTAAGTAGGTTCAACTTACATCATGTGACTAGTACTTTTCTAATGTGCATTCATATATCAAGGTAGTTTACGCTATACATACCCAATTGTATCTCTCATTTGAGAAATTCAATCTCTCTTATATCTCCTTTTTCATATTGTATCCTTGAATAATAGCATTATTCTATTATGTTATTCTTACGATTATTTTTCCTTTTCTTTAACCTTCTTGATCTTGGATGGCTATCTCCTTAGAAAATAATTATAATAAGGTTGAAACTTCACAATCTACACTCTCATCCATTAATTTTATGTTACTTTACATGTATTTTATTTTAAAAAATTCTCAGTATTCAAATTGAATTATTTAGCATATTAACCTACAATCATGTTAACCCATTAGACACATGTCACTTCTAATTACCACACATTAAACTTATGCATCCTGGTCCTTTTTTAACCTTTTCTATTTTATGGCATGATTTATTCCTTGGATTAGTTTCACAATATAGCCTATTTTTCCTATTTTGAATTATAGTTCCCCATTTCTAATCTATTTTTTTGGAATATAAGCATTACAATATTATCCTATGGACCTCAATATTAAATCAAAAATATAGATAGATATATTTAATGAAATATCCCAAGTCATTAGGATCATTGATTGCTAGCATAAAGCATTCACTACAAAATCCATTTATTGTCACATAGGTCTTAGTTTTAGATCTACCTCAATCAAACTAGTTACAACACTATTTACATCAATATTTGATATTTTTTAACCTTAGTAAAATTTCTAAGGGGCTAGAGTAATACCAAGGAATTAAAATTTATCCTCTTTATTATGAATAAGCTCCATCATGGTTTTTAACATAACCCCTTTCTTAGTGATAGGTACAAAGGATGCAGTCTCATTATAGAATGTGTTACATCATCATTAAACAAGGTCACACTAGTTAGAATAGGATATGTAGAGTTTCCTAGGACACTTAACATGGTTATGCCATTTCAAACATAAAATTATAAATATTTTTATCCTATTTTCTTAATCTTTATTCCTAGACAAGATATCAAATTCTATTTTTTGTCACAATATATTGTTTAGTGAATAAGGTAAAAAATTTCATCAATGTAAAATAATGATGAATTCCTTATTTTTTATAAGTAGTTTTATTTATTTCTCTCATTTATTTTATACTTATCCTTTTACTCAAGTCTCACCCCCTTATGTTCCATGTTTAACTTGGTATATTACAGTGAGACCTTAAATCTCCCTATTTAGAGTAAGTGATTTATTTACCATCATTTTAGTGACCTTGTAACTTCAATGCCTATAATTTATGGAAAAAAAAGTGTTTTCATTTTCTTATTTTTTTTACATTTATCTTTAGTTTACAAAAGTGTTTTGTTAATATTTGCATGCCTAGGAAGCTCCTATGTTCTTATTAGGTAAGGGATTACTACTCTTCTTTATGCCTCTTATTAGGAAACATTATTCATAAGAATAATATGATGACCATGAAACCTTTATTGAAAATGTTAAGAAAATAAAATAAAATGAGATGGTTGAAAACTTAAAATATTTATATAGTCAACTTGCTATAATAAGTGATGAAATGCCTACTTAGTTATCTATTGAAACTCTTACTGTCCTACTTCTTACTTAGAATAAATGTGGAATGAATATAATTAATTCTATAGGGTAAGTTTCTAAAGAGAAATAGTCTTATAATATGATGGATCATGTTTCCTAATTTCTGGGTTCTATTGATCATTCACATACTCATAGTTAACCCTTGATCTTATCACCCCTATCCTAAAAACTACTTTTTATACATCATTAACCTACCAATAGTTTATCTATGAGCACCCAAATGTATCCTAATGATGCAGAAGCATCCAGGATGTAAGAGAAATCTTGCATCTTGAACCAAAAAAAAATGTTGTTTCTTTTCAATAAAGGCTAAATTTGGAAACTTACTATTTTTAGTAAGTTTTTATTTATACATAAATGGATATGAAATCTTACATAGACCCTTAGAATGGTAATTTGAAGCCAAGGCAACAGGGTATGTGCAGGATCATGATGGGCCAAAAAGTGGCAATGTTATGGGTATGTGGCTTACAGCTTTTTCTTTACCCAAAAATTGATGAAATGAAAAGTGTTTTTAAAGGACATTCTCAGCTCTAAACCAATATAAATTATTCTTTACTTTGAATTTAATAAATAATTATTATTCATTTTCTATTTGAATTACAACTAAATTTTTGATTGATAGGATGATTGAAAAACATCTATAGCTTTCAAACGGTATCACATTTTTTGAATCCGAAACATGTGTCACATTCTATGCTTCACATACTATAGGATTAAAAAGAAAAACTAAATTTCAAGAAGTTTTGACCAAGTTAAGGTAGTCAGGCATACGAGTTTTTTATATTTTTTAAAGGTTGTAATAAAAAATTCATAATTAATTATTTACTTGAAAAAAAATACAAAAAAATATGCGTCACATCTGAACATGAGTCCTCTACTTATATCTAAATCTTATAAAAAAATATTATCATTTTATCGCGGTTAGGGTGGTCAGACAAACACCTGGGTATTTGCAGGATCATGATGGGCCAAAAAGTGGCGATACAATGGGGTATGTGGCTGATGACTATTTTTTTTACCCAAAATTGATGAAATGAAAAGGGTTTTAAAGGAGATTCTTAGCTTTCCACAATATAAATTATGCTCTACTTTGAATTTAATAAATTATTATTATTCATTTTCTATTTGAATTACAACTAAAATCTTGATTGATAGGATGATTGAAAAACATATATAGCTTTTAAATGGTATCACATTCTATGCTTCACATGCTATAGGATAAAAAAAATGAATTTCATGAAATTTTGACCAAATTAAGGTGGTCAGACATAGGAATTTTAATATTTTTTAAAAAGATGTAATAAAAAATTCATAATTAATTATTTACTTGGAAAAAAATTACAAAAAAATATGCATCACATCGGGACATGAGTCATCTACTTATATCTAAAATCTTATAAAAAATAATTATTATTTTATTGTGGTTAGGGAGGTCAAACATACACCTACTTCTTATTTTTTCCCTAAAATTTAAGTACTACTACATTGAAATTTCAAATTTTCACCAAATAGATTTTTTTTTAAAATAAACCTAGTAGTTTAGAAACTACATTCAATTTTCTACAAATTCTATTATTACGTATTTTTGAAATAATATAGATAACTTATTCAAATTTTTATGTCAATTTATCTAACTCTGAATTTTATGAATTTTTTGCCACTTAAGGGCCTGTTTTTTCCATGATGATCCTGCACATACCCACCTACTTCTTATTTTTTCCCTGAAATTTAAGTACTACTACATTGAAATTTCAAATTTTCACCAAATAGATTTTTTTAAAAAAATAAACCTAGTAGTTTAGAAACTACATTCAATTTTCTATAGATTATATTCTTACATATTTTTGAAATAATATAGATAACTTATTCAAATTTTTACGTCAAGTTGCCTAACTCTTATTTTTCTGAATTTTTTGCCACGTAAGGGCCTATTTTTTCCATGATGATCTTGCACATACCCAACGAAATCACTTCAATATCATTTGTCATTTGAGAGATATTAAAATTTCAAAATTTGAAAATATTGTTAAAATATTTGAAGCCAATTTTAAAGCACTTAGAGGCTCCATATGGGCCTAAAAATTGGGAAAAAAAAAGTCAAGTATGTGCCTTCTCAAGAGCTTTATTGTAACGCCCTACCAAGGAACCCCAAAGGACAACACAAACATGCCTAAGAACAGAACTATTTTTTTTTTTTAAGAATAACAGTGAAATGCATATCATATCTAAACATATAATCTAACCTAAGTCCTCTAAGGTTCCATGACTACATTAATAACACAAATATAATTAAGAACTAGAATTATTTCATTAACAATTATGTTAACATGATTTATTTATTAATCAAAGTTATTTTAATCCATCACATTAAATGATCTTACAATATACATTTCCATAACATATCATCAAATAAATAACATTAAGATTATTTCTAACAAATGTATATACAAATTACATTACATGAGAAGTGCATTATGATCTGTTACGTTGCTACATTATTTACAATTTAATGCTTCCCTAAATACAACTGGGAAGAATACATTAGATTACAATAAATGATACAACTAATATAAAATTTTGGAACATATACATAAAAGACTATCTTCTTGAACCAAATCATGAACTGGATCCCGTTGCACAAGGTTCAACCTCCACACACATGAACAAATGACAAGGAAACCCAATGGAGGAAAAAACACCAACCTCTAGACCATCTGGAACCCTAAGGTCCACCCCCATGCTAGGAGATAACATAAGTTCCCACTACAACAAACAATCAAGAAGACAATAGGCTAACATAAACAGGGCTATACATGGCTCCAACACAACACCACATAACACAACATTGCTTCCAGAGGCACACCTACAACAAAAGGAGAAAATACCACTAGGGAATGCTAGACTGCAGTAGGGAAGAGTTTCATTGTATGGTCCTGACATGGGTTATCTTGGCAGTCTCTCACTAGACCCCAGTCCCCATCTATGGTTGTCTATCATACCTCTCACTAGGTCTTGACCCCATAGGGTGACACATGCAGAACCAACATTCCTTTCATGAGGACAAGGAAGTTGATCTTTCCAACCAGGCCTTGTCAACCCATCCTTAGCCTAAACGAGCACTATAGGCATGGGTGAGACATCCATTATCTTATTTATGTGAAAATTACCCATCCCCCCAATTCATTATTTAGGTTATCATTGGATTAAGAAACTCTAGAATGGATTGTCCTGGTCACCACTTTGGGATTCAGGCCCCATTGAGATCCACTCCCCCTAATTGCAACTAGTAAACCCTACACAACAAGCAAGGCATTTGCCATCTTGCACACTTAACCTAATCACATAAATCTCACACACAGAGCAAGGCATAGACCATCTTTCCCACATATCACAATCACAAGAATGAATACTCAGAGCAAGGCATGGACCCTCTTGCGCACATCTCAAACACAATACCAACCAATTTGATGTAAACCAACATAAAACTCATGCAAACAAAAATACTCCCTCCTAACCTCTAGAAGCCAATCTTATCCACTTTGCACTAAAGACTCCCACTTTAAGGCAATGACCCAAAATCACCATAATTTCACTAATCAAACACATTATTTAAAACAAGGACACAAATAACCAATGCGACCAAGAAGGAATCCATATAATACATCACTTCCACATTTTATATTGTTCATTTCCACTTAATCCATATTTCAATTAAAATATTATTTATCTATATAAGATATAAATCAAACCCTTTTAATTAATTGAATTTAAGTAAATCAACTTGACCTATTCAATACTTAATTTACATATCAAACATAATCAACTATTTACATATGCAGAATTATTCTTTTATTAGAACCTTAATACACACATAAATATATATAAGTGTAGCTTCCAGTTAAATACCATCTTTCAAATTATAATGGGATGAACATATATTTTTACACATATATATACATATATATATTCACACACACAATACCAAATTGATGGATATATGCATTTTCATCGAACATAAGGTATCAACACCAAATTTAATGTGTATTCATTGAATCTTAAACATATACCATGCTCCACGAAATCCCAATATAGAGGATCCAATGTAAAATATATTACACAGAAATAAGTTTATTTAGAGAAAAAAATAAATGAAATCGTAGCTTGTGGTATAGAATAACCATATACCAAATACAAGGAATTGTAGGCCGACTCCAATACATCAAATAAAATATGCAGAAACTAAGATCACTTTAAGGAAAATACCAAGACAAAGAATCCAAACATAGGTACATTGAATTCCATCCATTAATGTGAGTAACGAATTCCATACTCAAGGATATTCATCAAATAAAAATGCACAACAAGTATTATATGTACTACGTAGTTTAAAATATGAAATCAGATGTCAAATATGAAAAACATAACCAATGAATATCAATGCCAGTATATACATCAAATTCCATAAAAGAGTATTCATTGAATACCAAGCATAGCAAACCAAATCCTATTCGCATTTTTCAGCATCGATGAAAGACATAGATTTTCGACCTATAACTCATGCTAAGCGGAAAGTCCGCAGGGAGAGAGAAGAGGCATTCAGTTGTTGGCTATGGCTAGTGCTGGTGCCATACGTAGCCCACAGACTAACACCCAAATAAGAAGCCGACTAGAAAATTTTGGGACTTGAAAATAGAAAATACATAGCACCCAACAAAAAAAAAAGAAAAGATTTGACCATTCACACAAAACCCAACAGCGGGAATAAATCAATACATAGCTAAAATGCAATGGTTTCTAGATTATTAACAATAAGCCAAAAGGGAAAGAAATAAAAGATATGCTAGATGTCTATGAAACTTTCAAGCAAAGCAATTGGCTAGAAAAAAAAATGTTATCTTCTGGACAAAATAAATTACAAAATAAACTTGTTGAGAGACAAGAAATTTCCAAGCAAATGCAATTATAAGTGAAAAATGGATTTGATCTCATCGAACACAATGGTTGCAAAATATGCACAAGTTGGATTTAAATCTTTCAAGAATACAATGATTGCAGAATATGAAAAAGATCAACTTTTGTAAGGAATAACTTGAAGTCATTAAATTTATGAAGCATTCAGAAACACTTTCAAACAATCAAACAATCATTTTCAACAAATAGAGAGAGAATTCAAATTGCATTAATTGGAGAAATGAGACAAAGAACAAAACAAAGCCAACCTGGTTCCAATGCAAGATGGGATGAAAAGTCTAATGCTAAGAACAATCTTCTACAACAACAACTTCAAAATTCTCAATCAATCCTTCCAATCATTCCCCACAAAATCTACAACATAAGAAATTATCTTGCAAAACAAATTTTCTTCTTCTTCTTTTCCAACAAATAAAAATAAATCATCCTAATGAAAATATCTCGAAAAGATAATTATTTACAAAAAAAAAGGCTATTTGATTTTCAAAATCCAAAAATCTAATAAAATTTCTAAAATATCTAATAAAAACATCAAGTTTCTTTTCGATAATCAATTCGAAGTTATGCATGTGCAACATAGAAAACATTTCTATCTTTTTAATTATTTTTACTATTTATCATTATCACATTTTATTATAATTCAATTTTATTTTGTTTTATTTAATATTACATTACACTTTTAAATTTATTATAAACCATAATTATTAATAAATATATTTATATTTAATTACCAAAATACTCAAGTTACTTAATAATTTAATTTAATGAATCAATTAACCAAAAACAACATTTAATAAACAAATTTAAATTAAGCAAACCAAATATAAACAACAATTACCTAACCATAATCAGGGTCAAAAAACAAGACCAATTGACCACAGACATCAAATGGCATTGATGAGGTAATGAACCAAATATTATCT
Source organism: Sequoia sempervirens (assembly GCA_007258455.2). Taxonomy (NCBI): domain Eukaryota; kingdom Viridiplantae; phylum Streptophyta; class Pinopsida; order Cupressales; family Cupressaceae; genus Sequoia; species Sequoia sempervirens. The sequence continues at coordinate 32,994 of VDFB02360424.1, forward strand.
CCGATCAACTGTTTCATTGGGTTTAAGGAACACTCAGACTTTCCAATTCAGGTGGAGTCGATGCTTGGTACCTACAACCTGCAACACACAAAACAATCAAGCATATACATAATCATACAATCAGGCACATTGTGAAAGGAAATCGCAACGTAGAAGGGTACTCAAGTGATTAATATGGCACAGTCCCTTTCACCCAAACACATCAAACAAGTAACCACATAAACTCATAACAATCAATTGCATAAAAAACAAGATAAACCATATAATCACATAATAACCATGATTACATAATCACATAATGCGCATGATAAGATTAATCCACATAATCAAATAAGTCTATATACTAGTCATAACATAAGCATAAACTCAAGTAATAGAAGTATAATCAAACTATCATCATAGTAGTGAGTCCAACATCAAACAAAGTGGCATAATGTCCTATCCTAACACATCAACTACTAGTCTAATAGAGAATAGTATGAGGGGAACTACATTTATGAAAATATATTATAATTGAAAATCCAATAGTTAGATCAAAAGTTATGACCGCACAAAGTTGTACTACCAAAATTAATAAAATTTCAAAATATTTTCTTGAGGAAATTACACTTTCCAAAAGATTCTAGAGAGGTTACACCTTTGAAATAAAGGATGTGAATAGGGATTACAAAGGGGAGGGCAAAGCAACGTAGATGGTGGATCTAATTTGTAGATTTGCAGATTTATGTAATTAGAAAGCCCATGTGATGGAAATTGTAATGTTGTAATTTCATTTTCATTTTAGTAATAATAGAAAATCTTTGCTTCCTTCTTGCATTTTGTTTGTACAATTATATTTGTTTGTTGAGAGTTTTAGAATGTAAGGGGAGTACCCTTCATCACCTAACCATCTAGACCTTACAACTCATATTTCACTAGGTCATATATTTTACCTACATGATTGCAACCAACTCATCCCTAACCATCATCTATTACTCTTATTTTTATTTTCAAAATTCATTATACTCAAATCCTTTATATTGTCCAACACTTACCTACCAAATCCATAGTGACATCCAATTTTTATAACTTTATTAGCCATACCAATATAAGGTACAATACTGATACATTTTCCCTTTTTCCACTCATATTATAGTGTGTTTTCATCTCCCCTTTGTTTGGTAATATTTCATTTTTCCCTCCACTCCTTCTTTGACCAAATATATTTCAATGACTCATTCAAAATTCCTCAACGTTTTTTACCAATTATTAAACATCATAAATTAGTTGAAGGGCATGATAAAAATGTTACATTTTTTAACGTAAATATCTCTAAATAGATCTATCAAATGAGTTAATACATAATATACTCATGTATGAAATACCTGATTAGATATTACTAATGATATTTTTAGTTCCTTGGTTTAAAATGTATGATTATAAACATAATTCTTTGACTCATATACATAAATTTTAAAATATCCTCAGATTATATTGATAATGCTAAATTTATTACTAAATTATATATATGAATATAAAGAGAAAATTAATTTATAATGTAGTAAAAATACCTTATAAATCTAAAAACTCATAACACAATTCAAAATAGCACAACATATGCAAGAAGGAAAACACTATATTTTATTGTAGCAAATATGAATTGGGATAACAATATGTGAAAGCTCATAAGCTCCCCTACAACATGGGATTTTTGTATTACAAAATTTGCAACTCCTCCAAAGCCAACTTTTCAATTGAAAAATGCCTCAATATATAAATTTTTGTGAGAAGAAACCACTATTGGTTTCTCAAATCAACCTCCACTAAACCACCAAAAAAAAAACCCGTCACTTTTTGCCTATCATTACTCTGTCATTCATCAGAATTTTTTAATATGGTTTCTTATTTTGGTGTACCTCATTTCCAGCTTTTTGGATCATTTTGAAATTCTTGATTTAGTTATCGTATGAGAAAGTTATGGTCATTTTACTGAGACTAAATCTCACAATTACAACCCAAACATGCAACAACATGCAAATACATGCAAGGAATGCAAATGATAATGCAAGAACATGTCAGAAAAGTGGTCCCCTCTTGTAAATGAATGCCCAATAATATTATTCCCCTTTGGAAATACTTTGGAAACATTTATCAAAGCATAACTCCTTCAAAATTTATATCTTCAAATCACCACAAGAGAAAATTTTAATGTTGCAAATTAAAATATTTATTCTCCTAACTCCTAAGCCCTTATTGAAAATAAAAAAAAATTGAAACAACAATATTTTTGGTGACACAAGATTGCCATTTTCCCTTTGATGCTCCTACATCAATTTAATTAATTTTATTTTCTACCTCATTATTCTATTCCTTATAAGAAATTAGGTAATACTTTCATTGACCATTTGGGTGTGTAGGATCATGGGGGTCCAAAAAGTGGTGATATGACAAGAAAGTGGTTGACGACTTTGTTCTTATCCAAATTTTATGAAATGTAAAGGGTTTATTGAGAAAAAAATTAGCTTTCCAAAAATATAAAATATGCCTTATTTGGAATTAAATCGACAATTATTATTGATTTTATACATACAATCTAACTAAAGTCTTGATTGATAGGTGGATTAAAAAAAATCTATAATTCTTAAACGATTTCACATTTTTTGAACCCAAAAGATGTAGCACATTCTATGATTCCCATACTATAGGATAAAAAAAAAGAAAAATTGAATTTCATAATTTTTTGGCCAAGTTATGGTGGTCAGACAAACAAGTTTTAATATTTTTAAATAGTTTTAATAAAAAATTCATAACTAATTATTTACTTCCAAACAAATAAAAAAAATATTGTGGCACATCTGGATATGTGTCCTCTACTTATATTGAAGGTTTCAAATAAATATATTTTCTTTTCATGTACTTAGGTTGGTCGGACATACACCCACTTTTTATTTTTTCCTAAAAAAACTAGTACTACTACATTGAAATTAAAATTTTACACCAAATAAGTTTGCTTTTTTCTAAAAAAGGAATAGTTTCTTAGAAACTATATTCAATTTGCTACAAATTTTGTTCTTACATACTTTCAAAATTATGTTAATAAATTATTCAAATTTTTATGTCTAGTTGCCTAAGTCTATTTTTCTGAATTTTCATTGCCACTTAAGGGTCTAGTTTGGACCCCCATGATCCTACACAAACCCATTTCCAACATGATATTGGGTGTAAACTAAACAAATTTAAATTATAAAAATGTAAGGAGTAAATTAGAAGATAAATAACAACATGCTTTGATTCCATTTTCTATTCTTACTAGCATGAGTTATTAGCCACCAAATATTGAACTTCAATAGTTTTTTATTGATAGGACTTCACTTTCTTATTATTAAATAAAAAGAAAACTTTTAATAGGTACTTACATTTTTTTTTTAGAATTATGTGCTAGTACATATAATTGTGAGCTTAACAATTTAAATAGAAACCTCCTACACTATGGTACCAAAGTATGCTGAACACACTCAAATACTAAGAGGGGGCTGAATTGGTATCCTCAAAAACCTTAAACCCTTCCTAATCATAAACTCTTCAACAATATACAAATTCAAACTCTTAGCAAGATCAACAACTCATTCATAGATAAAAAAAAAAAACTTAATCTAATTAAAAGAAAAGAAAGATAAGGTAATGAACACACACACACACACAAGAAAACACCAAATTTACATGGAAAACCTAAGAAAGGAGAAACCAGAGAGAGAAATCTCTCAATATAGAAGCTCATTGCTTACACAACTATAACTTTAAGGTTCA
>VDFB02360425.1:0-47460 GCA_007258455.2 Sequoia sempervirens
GCTTGTTGCTTTCTTTCCACTTGGCACCTGTTTTGAGCATTAGTGGGGAAATTTATGTCGGGGACACCCGCGCGGTGCACTTACATCCCTGGCAGATTCATACCGTTGAACTTGCAGTTACACTTCCCATTGGTGGTCGACTTGTAATTCCCTCTTCAGCCAACCTACCCAAATATATGGCCATTTTCTTCATCTACTCTTCAAATTCTCTCCTTCTACATGCATTTCAACTTCTTCCAAGCATTCAGTTTAGCTTCTTCACACTTTTACACTCACTTCTTACATTCACAAGCATCCAAGCAACACTTTCTACTCCATTACAACAACTTCACTCCATCTCTTTTGTAGAGCAAGTTTGGGACCACACCATTGCAGCAAAGGCTCGAGTACTCTAATTCTCTCCTCCAGTAGCCTTGAGTGCTTTTGGTGGAGGTGGTAAGCTTCCCATTCCTTTCCTCTATTAGTTGGTTGAGTAAGCATATTACTATTTTGTAGCGTTTTAGTGTTCTTCATTATATTACTTTCGTTATCATACTCACTTTCTTGGCTTTCCATGGAGGTGGAAACACCTAAATGAGGGTATGACTGAGGCAGACCACTATATAGCCACCCAACATTTTTCATCCTCTTTATGTGTAGGTGAACGTGCTTTTGGGGAGCTAGCTAGTGAACAAATTTCTTTGTGAGATCATCCTTGCCACCCTAACTCTTTCATTTTTACTTTATCATATTAGATAGTATTTTTTTTACTTAATAACATTATTTTGGCCCTTTAGTAGTAGTTGGTTGGGCCATTAGCTTATTTTCCTAGGTTCAACCTTGTCTCTTTAGTTGTCTGGCCATATAGATGCCAACACACTTGAGAGACACCAGCGCGTCGTGTTGTTGTCCTAGGACCATGCTTCTGTCCTCGAATAGAGAGCTTCCTAAGGCGTAGTGTTGAACCCAAAAACTGGTTCGCCTAGCCCCGTCCTATATTTCATGCATGTAGGGTGATTGAGGGACTTTATAGTCCTCATCATCCTCATCCTGCATTCCCCAAACATCCCGTTAAGCTGAGGTAATTTAGGGAAACCTTTTGCTCTTGGCCCTCCATGACCTAGGGCCTTGAACATGGTTGGTCCCCCTCTCTTACTTGTTTGGTGAACCTGGCATGAACCATTTTCATTTTGTTTTGCGATATTGAGAGTTCCTTTCCTCATACTCTAGGAGTGTTGTGAGGTTGTTGCCTTACAAGCCAACCTGCGACCCCTAGTTGGTGTAGTTGGAAGGTTTTGAAGGTGTTGCATAATGAAACCTTAATTGGGTCATCATCTTATCTTTTGACCTTTAGGAACTCTATGAAATTATCATCTAGTGTGTGTAATGGCCTCCTTCCTACTTCAACCTATCCCCTATGTGCATCCTATGGATAGTGGTATTGGTATAACCTCTACTTCATAGGACCTGTTGATGGGTTTTAATAGGGAACCATCTCCTCTCTACATCCCTGCGCGGATCAACAAAAACATTGTATCATGTGTTCTCATTGATCCGACGTCACAAGTAAACATCATAATTGAGGAGATCACGTTGATTAACTTCTTAAAGGGTATGATGCACTTGTGAGTACCATCCACATGCATGACGGGCTTTTTGTGCCCCCTTTGGGTAGTATTGTCCTATCGGTCTTGGTTGGACCTAAGTCTGTGAAACTCCTAGTTGACATTATCCTTGGGTTTGAGATTTTTAGGGTGAAATTAGGTATCCCTTGCTTGATAGCTATGAACTTGGTACCCTTGATCATGCATAAATGTTTAAAATCTATCCATAGGGGTTTCATGCATGCAATTCATGACACCGGTTATAAACCGTCAGTTGCTCATGGTAGCTACTCCTTGGACTACTCTTGGCCTACACCCATTGGTCCTCTTTTTCCTAGGTTGAACCTTCTACACTGAACATGTCAGAACTATAAGAAAGGAAACCTAAGGCTAAAAGTGAGATAGCCCTCGTCGCCTTATGTTGTTTCACATAGGGCTTGCTTAAAAGCTGACAACGATGCCACTAAGGCATGTTGGAGGGAAGAAGAGAAGTGGTCTCAAGACCCTCCTTCTTCCTCTTCCACTGGTTATATGACACTTATTCTTGCTCTATTGTGGTACCATGAGATTGTGCTCCACACTTGCTGGAGAATCTTGTGGTGCCCGCTTGGCGAAATCCCAAGCATCTTGCATTCAAACTTCTTGTTCTGCTGATGGAACCTAGAACCGTTTAGTATAATGGGAAGATGCTCCCCTGTGGAGAGTCCTCATTGTCTCAACCTCTGAGGCATCCTACCGTTCCTACCTCTAAAGCAATGAATGAGAAGAGGTCTGTTGTTGAGGCTCTTGAGCTAAATACCCCCACTACTCCTTAACCTGTTTCTCCTATTCCTATTCAAGAATGCATTCCTCTGTCAGAGATGGTCGTAGTGGACATTCCCATGGTTGAGTAAAAGCCTTTTGTTCCTTCGCAGCCTCTAGAATCTAACTCAAAGAGTCGTAAAAACTGCCTTGCGTGCAAGTGCAAGCACTGGCAGAAAGCTCTCTTAGCTGAGTAGGTCACCTTGCAAAGGAAGGGGGAAGAGATGATCACCCCTATTTCAGGGCCTCTTGCAATGTCTTCCTCTCCCCTTCCTTCTGCTTCCCTTCAATCTGGTCCCACATTGCTTTTGGCTTTCATTGCAAGTACGAATGTGCCTAACCCCAAGGGGGTATAGGTGTTCATTGCTCCTTCAGTGGAGCCACCTTTGTTGATGTACATTCTAGATATCTAGCCTTTCCTAAAGCCCATGGATATGATCAATACCTTAGTTTTATCTGTTGTGATTCTTTCCTCCTCTTCCTCTGCACCTCTAGCCTTGTCTATGGGGAGTTCATATCCTCTGATGAAGCAAAAGGTGGAGTGTGGTCCTTCTAGCAATGAATGACATAAGAGGAGCCCGCCTTCTTCACAAGGTGGTCCTGTGCTAACTTTTTTGGTCTTAGTGATGGAACCAGTCTTGGCTTCCCTTGAGTTCGTCACCACTCCTGAGTCATTTAGTGAGCCTAGTGGTGAATCTCAGGTGCAACATGCCCCATCAACTAAAGTTAAACACAACACTCTTATAGGGTGCATGTTTAACTCTATGGATGAAGTTCTAGCCTTGTTAGAAATATTCACGAAATCACTGACCCTAGTGCCACAAGAGCTCTATGAAGAAGACCTTGTGGTGGCTTCTTCCTTCTCCCTTTTTATGGGAGGGCTGGATGCTAGTCCTCTTAACATCCCACCACTATAGGATCATCCTCTTTCCCCCTATGATGACCTAGAGTGGGAAGTGGATGACCTCTTGGTCGATCAGTGTTAGGAGGAGGTCCCTTCTTGATCCTGTATGTGTGTGTGTGTTGTGATGTGTTCCCTCATGATTATGCTATGTGTGCCAGGATGGCCCTTGTCACCCTTGTAAGTGCTTGGATACAGGCATGGTTTTTGTGTCATAAACCTTCTTCTATTTGTATCATCATTCTTCCATGTTTTTGCTTGATTTTTGATAATTTGGGAATGATGCAAATCATTGGGGGCATTTAGGCTTCCCTTCCATGTTGACCCAATTTTTTATTTTTACATTGGTTTCTCGTGCATTCTTCACATTATTTGATATAGTAGGGGGTTGATGATAGTTCATTTATATACTATATATATTTATGAGTAGTTTTGACCCTAAAATATCAGGCTACCCCTATGTCCTTTGTTTTTCTCTTTTTCTTTCTCTTTATATTTCTCTCTTCTTGGCTTGAGTTGTCCCTTTCATGTGTGACAATGCCTTTCTTTAACATTTCAATTTTCAAAAAGTGCATTCATTTCCAACGAATCTTTTCTCAAAAATATTCACAAAATATTTCTTTAGAATCACATTCTGAACTTAGAACCCTAATGGAACATGCTTCCTTCATCATGGGTTCATAAAGAAAGGACTCGAAAACCTTCTTCTAAAATGGGAACAACTTTGACCTTCCCCTCATGTGGAAGCATGTTCTTCCTTTCAAATTCCTTGATGAAGTGAACATCTTTCAAAAGGATCCCTTGATGATGGATAGATTCAGGAAAGAAAGCCTCTACTTTCAAATTGAGCGTCCCTTGAGTGGACCCCTTCTTCATGACGAGTTCCCTAGGGACCCCTTTGAAATTCTTCCAAATTGTCGATGGTTCGCATGACTGTCCACTTACTTGCCTACATGGCCGTTTTCTGACTCTATAGAGTTTTCTCTCTTAGGTTTCCTCTGTGCGAGAGATCTTGAGGGTGGCTCGCCTATAGGTATGTAGGGCACTTTCTGGGGTTTCCTCCATGTGAGAGATCTTGGGGATCATCTTCCCTACAAGTCTGCAAGTTTGTAGGGTGCTTTCCTAGGTATTCTTCATGTGAGAGATCTTGGAGAATACCTTCCCTATAGGTCTTCGGGTCTATAGGGGACTTTCCTGGCTTCCTCCATGTGAGAGATCTTGGGGGATGCTTCCCAAGTATCCTCCATGTGAGATTTTTTGGGGGACACCTTCCTTCCAGGTCTGTGGGCTTGTAAGGTGCTTACTTCATGGGGCTTCCTTCATGTGAGGTATCTTGGGAGTTACCTCCTTGTAGGTCCACGAACCTGTAAGATGATTTATTTCTTCAACTTCATAGTTCTGAGAAGCTACGAAGTCCTTCACTTGTCCTACACCTTCAAGTTTGATAGATCATGGTTTGCTTCCTTGACGGTTCAAGTATACATTTCTAACCCTACTCTTCTTTAATCTACTTTAGCAAAGCACTCATCAATACTTGTGCTCGCTAAAGTGGGGGAAAATTTTATAAGAGTGAATTTGCACCCCTTATGCAAATTCCCCCTTTTTCCTTCTCCACTTTAGAAAACCAAGTTCAGAGGCTTAATTACACCTAAGCCTGTTGCTTTCTTTCCACTTGGTGCCTATTTTGAGCATCGGTGGGGGAATTTATGTTGGGGACACCCCCATGGTGTGTAGACATCCATGCGGCGCACTTACATCCTTGGAAGATTCCTGCAGTTGAACCTACAGAGGAGTTATACTTCCCATTGGCGGTCGACTTGTAACACCCTCTTCGTCTGACCAACCCGAATATGGCTATTTTATTCATCTCCTCTTCAAATTCTCTCCTTCTACATGCATTTCAACTTCTTCCAAGCATTCAGTTCAACTTCTTCACACTCTTTCACTCATTTCTTGCATTCACAAGCATCCAAGCAACACTTTGCACTACATTGCAGCAAAAACTTCACTCCATCACTTCAGTAGAGTAGGTTTGGGACACACCATTGTAGTAGAGGCCCAAGTACTCTCATTCTCTCTTCCATCAGCCTTGAGTTCTTTTGGTGGAGGTGGTAAGCTTCCCATTCCTCTCCTTTATTACTTGGTTGAGTAAGCACATTTATTGTTTTGTAGTGTTTTAGTGTTCTTCATTATATTAGTTTCTTTATCATACTCACTTTGTCAGTTGTCCGTGGAAGTGGAAAGACCTAAACGAGGGTCTGACTGAGGTAGGCCCCTATACAACCACACAACATTTTTCCTCCTCTTTGTGTGTAGCTGAACGCGCAGTTGGGGAGCTAGCTGGTGAACAAATTTATTTGTGTGATCATCCTTGCCACCCTAACTCTTTCATTTTTACTTTATCATATTAGAGAGTAATTTTTTTACTTAATTACATTATTTTGGCCCTTTAGTAGTAGTTAGCTAGGCTGTTAGCTTATTTTCCTAGGTTCAACCTTGTCTCTTTAGTTGTTTGGTCATACAAACGCTAGCACACTTGAGAGATGCCAACATGTTGTGTTGTCATCCTAGGATTGCACTTTCGTCCTCGAGTAGAGAGCTTCTTGAGGTGTAGTGTTGAACCCAAAAACTAGATCACCTAACCTCATCTTGTATTTCAAATTTGAAGGGTGATTGAGGGACTTTCTATTTCTCATCATTCTCATCCTACATTCCCCAAACATCCCATTAAGCTGAGGTAAGTTAGGGCAGCCTTCCGCTCTTGGCCCTCTGTGACTTGGGGCATTGAACATGGTTAGTCCCCCTCTCTTATAGTCACACTGGGGGAAATTCATTATGGATCATATCAGGTTCTTGTATATCTTATGGTCATCAGAAAATACCAAAAAACATTCATAAAATATTATAAAAAATATCAAAAAAATTTGTAAAATGTTCATCAAAAAATCCAAAAACATTTGAAAAATCCTAAATAGCTAAAATTCAAAAACATTCACAAAATTGTAAAGGAAAAATCCTAAACATCCAAATCTCATCAAAACCCTAAAAAATTCAAAACATCAAAAAATCCAAAAATCATACCCTAGTCGAACTATGTTGTCTTTGAGCTTGAACGTAGGCAAGGCCATCATTAATGTGTCCCCAAGATACCCTAGGTCAGTCCTTTGGGAGTCCATCATAATAAACTAACATATTTCGTTGTCAATAAGTTGAGTCAGTCGAACTACATGGTCTCTGTGTGTATAACGTAGGCAAAGCTTATCTTTGATCATCCCCCAAGACCCCTAGGATAAGTCTTTAGGTTAGGTTCTTGGTCAAAACTTAGAAAATCTCAAAACATCCAGAAAACTTAGAAAATCCCAAAACATCTAGATAACTCAAAAAACACAAAAACATTCAAATATCAAAAAATCCCTGGACATTTGTAAAACTCATAAAACCCCTAAACATTTGAAGAAATAGAAAACCCCTAATCATTTAAAAATCAAAAACACAAAAAACATAGAAAACATTCAAAAAGGCCTAAAAAGCTTCAAATGTCCTTAGGAAAAAAACCTAAACAACCTCAAATAATCAAAAACCAAAACATTCATATAAACTTTCAAAAAGACCAAAAACAAGCTCAAAACATTTCCAAAATACCAAAAACATTGAAATATTCCAAAAAAATCCAAAATCATCCATCCCATCTCGCTTTCACCCATAATAAATCAATCATCACCTTCAACCTTTGGTGAAACAAATAGAAAACAAGTAGAGCAAGTCATAAAGTGTGAACCTAATTGTCAAAATCTAAAGTCTAGATCATAGGTAAATGCGTCAGTGGAGTTTATATCAACGAATTATCATAAAGCTCATCATCATTCTTATATTAAACAACCATGTAATAAACATGCCCTAGGATGTATCCTTCCTACAATGGACATCAGTATCAGACATCACATTAGCTAAATTAAATAGGCAATTGATATAGATAACACTGACTATTTTTCTTTAATCTTTTTTTATGATTTATCTTAATGACCCATTCTGAGGACCTGTCGATGATGTCTACCTAAAATTATTTAGAGAGAAAGGAATGGGGCATCGATCATTATCTTTCATTTGTTGTGCTTGTGGGTATTCTTGTAAAATAATCTTGGCACATACTTGCTTAGTTGTGTGTAGGAAGGTTGTTTGGAGTACATTGTTGACTATTGCTTATGCTTTGGTTTGATGAATTCTAAGCTTCTAACTTTCATTCCATCGAGGTCTCTGTATGTCAAGATGTGAACAAGAACGTTCCTATTTGTTTGCAGATTCAAAGTCCACTACACTAGATACACCATCTTTGTTATTAATACCTTGATGCATCGTGTCTATGTGTTATATCAAACAATAAGGAACAATGGAAAATACCAATCCCAAAAAATGAGCACATCATCATCTTCCATTTATCATCATCATCTTGCATTTTTCATCACCATCTCTAATAATGTCTCGATGGATTATAGACTTGTTGGATAGGTTAACAGTCAATCATTCTTGTTTCTTCTATCCTCTCTCCACACTAGCCTAGTATCATGATAGTCAACAAAAGCATCATCAAATGCATCCATCCTGCATCCACAAATCATTAGCATACATGCATCTCATAATCATTGCATATCATAAAACATACATCCTACATCATCATTTAAGTTGTGGTGAATAATATAGATTTTTTATTCTAAGCATCTTAAATCGTTGCATCATATATCATAAACATGTATCACATATTATAAGTGTATATCACATTAACCATTCATGCACCCATATGAATACATAATCATTTCATAAGATTGCATAGAAAATACATAAACAAAAATGTATCCATATCATTTGTATATCATGAAAATATAATAAAAAACAATATAACATTGCATCCATCTCATTACATCTCATGTATCATCACATATCGTATAAGCATAAGTAAAGTGCATCCATACATAATAAATATAAGCATCTCATATCATAAGCATAAAATAAGGTGAACACATCACATCATATTGAATCTGTATCATATATATCAAAAAATGAATTTCATGCTACAAAATCAGGATCTATGTATGTATATCAATCATAAATACAATATCCATGAGGATATAAAAAAGAAGCCCATGAATGTATATTTTTGTGAAAGAATGGGGCAACAAAAACCAAAAAGTGACTATAAAAAATTGAGCTAGCCCTGATGGCTACTCCCCTCTTCAGCCTACCTCTCTGGTTGATCCTCGGCCCTGGGCTATGCATCGCTCCACTGTGAATAATCAAGCTATCTCAGTGGAGCTAGAACATCACGGTAGTAATGTATCCTATAATATGCCACCTCGGTCACAACCTCTCTGTACAATCTAAAAGATAGAGTCCTACCCTAGGTAGTTGATGTAAGGGCCTCTAATTGTTGTCACCTCCCAATCTTTTGGTCCCTCTCAGCATTCACCATTTGTACCTACTGTCAGGCATGATCTCTCTCTATTGTAATGAAAGCAACTTGTTGCTTGGCCTAGTCTTTCTCAGCATTAATCATCAAAATCTATTGGTGGGCTTGATCCCACTCACCTGTCAAAACTTACACCTGCTACTACAGCTACTGAATCTGAATATCTCTAGTATTAGGTGGTGGTTGTTGTACAAGTTGTTGTATGGGCCGCACTGTTGAATGGGTTGTTGTTGACTAATAGGTTGTTGAGGAGGTTGTTGTACAACTGGTGGGGGCCCCAGAACCTTTCCATATTGGCCATCTTGGCCAACCTATCCCTATCCCTATCCTTGTCCTCTGCCTCTGGCTCCTCTCCCTTTGGGCCTCCCTCGTGGAGGAGCACTTGTTGGATCTATCAGTCTTTGGGGAGGTATAAACCATGCATCATAAGTAGGCATCGTCTGTGTGACCGCTCGACCTTGGTCATAGGCCCATGGATGAGCCACCAACTATCTGAATCCCTCCACTGCCTTTAGAGCTAGATTAGTGGGTCCCCATGTGGGAACCTCTCAAGATGACCTTGTGAATATGGATTTGTAAGCATCATCCAACCTGTCCTATTGCTCACCAAACTGCCACACCACTCTGTCTTGAAGGTATCACTCAATGATCGTATGCTCGTGACCCTACATGTATTGGGTCTGCCTCACAAAGAAAAACTGTTGAGCATCATCATACCACCCTGGCATGTGTAGCTAAGGTTTCCATCTGAACATTGTCATGTCATCCAATACCCACCACTAGTACAAGATCCCAATCTACCCAGTGTGTTGTAAGTTTATGGCACCTTTGTACCTCTAAACCATAAGATCATCTGGATCAACATCAGCCATCTGCACTATTGGTCGAAGCATGACAATGTGCTCCCATGCCCAAATGTGAAGCAAGGTCACCCCTGCACCAATGGCTCAACCATCACAATAGACAAAGTCATGCATGTCATGATATAATGAGGCCAACATTACTGGACCCTAGCAAATAGAGTCCTCCTATGGAGCATCTTGTGCCATGCTAAGCCCCATCCTGGGCTATACCCTTTGCTCCATCGGTCAGAAGCAACCAAACCTAAAATAATGGCTACAATGATCAATCGAAATGTGGGCATGCGACCTCTATATGACTCGCGTTCAATTTGAGAAGTAACAAGAACAATGGTATCCATATCCATCACCTCGTGATAGGAATCGACATCAAAAATCACTCGCTTGCCATTTATCAGAAAACACAAAATATGCCATAAGTCCTCCAAAGTCACCATTGCCTCGCTAGTGGGAAGATGAAAATAAGAAGTCTCACTATGTCATCTCTTGCATAGAGTAGTCATCATAGCTAAATGAGTCTGGACGATGGGCGCATACACGACGTACCATAACTTGATCTCTCCCAGGTGCTCCTGGTGCAATTCGGATAAACCATCCAGTCTCTCCAAAATTATGGGCCTGTGTTCATGTGACATCAGTGGTGGAATGACTTCTTGCACCCACGAAGTGCATGACATCAAAAATTAAAAAAAATCTGACTTAGTTTTAAATTTTCAGCTCAAAAATCACAATAGCGTCACTATATTTCAAATTCCAAATCATGACTCCTAAAGGCATTTCAAATTGAAAATCACCAAACATGTCACTAAAAACATATGCATCGCAATTTAAACTTTGGAAACCCTAACCCTAATTTTCAAATCGAGAATTGTGTCGCTATATACATGTGCATTGCAATTTAAAATTGGAAACCCTAATTTTAAATCATTAACTGTGTTGCTAGTAAATATGCGTTGCTATAAATCATTTTAGCGTCCCCAATTCTCAAATGGGCATCACTATATAGTGACGTCGTCAAAGTTTAAATTTCAACGTGAAATAAATGCATCAAAAAGTCAAATTTCAAATCGAGTTTTGAGTTACATACTAGTGGTCCTGAGCCTGGAATCTGTTGGTACTCTCACACTCGGTTGAAAATGTGTTGGGGGAGCTCTCATCGCACCATTTCATCAAAGGGTTAGAGCTCAAATCTCAAGAATTCCTTAAGGTGTGAATGCACAAATGAATTGAAAAATGACCCCTCTTGACTTATTTATACTAGAAAGTTAGGGTTTTTTGCCCTAATTTAACCTTAAAGCTAAGGTTTATCATCATTTTCACCAAATTTTCTAAACTAGAGCTTATTTTGCATCTTTTTTTGCATTTTTGGCATAATTCGTGCATCCCTAAGCTTTTCTCGACCCCTGAGGCACCTTTTCACCTTTATTGAAAAATCAACCCAAAATTCAAAATTTCTACCCAATTTCTTGAGGGGGTAGGGAATTCACTTTATCCTTCTACTGGGGCGTCTAAAAAAATCATTTATTTATTTATTTAAGCAATATTTTTAACAAAAAGAGCATCAATCTTTGAACCAAAGCAACATGTACCTTGCTTCAAATAGGGGTAAAATGTAGACACTGAAAAATGTCCTAAATGATATCATACACTTGAATCAAGTTTACTAACATCATTTCCTCTTTTAACCCATCCTCTTTTCGCTTAATTAATTGAATTAGTCCAACTAATTAGTTAATTGCATCATTTTCGTCTATTAACCTAACACATCAAATTGGGTTAATTCCCCCCTTTTTCACGCTAACATTTCATCTCATTAAATTAAATAAATCAATGTATTTAATTTAATTCCCTAAGTCAACTTATTTAATTAAATAATCCTAAGTTATTTAATTAAATATCATCTCACATTTCCGCATTTCATTAAATCATTTAATTTAATGAATATCACTTTATTCCTCCAAATCCCCTAGTTGTGTAATTAAACCTTGTTTAATTAACAATTAATCTAATTTTCCTCCAAAAGGGGAATATTCCCATGGAATATTCCCTCCCCTTTTGCACAATTAAACTTTTTTTTAATTAGCAAAATATCTATTTCCTCACCCGTGAATATTCCAAAGAATATTATTTCTCCTCCAATCATTTGAAAAAGGGATATTCTCACTTGGCTTCTTGAACAAGCTAAACTTATGACCTCTTGAGCAAGTTACCTGGTGACCTATGTGTGCAGGTCAAAAGTGTGTTTGTTTGGAACAAATGGGAACCCTTGATTAAATTATCATCTTGCATTCCACCCATTGATGAGAATCAATGATCCATGCCTCCTATTTCCCCCATCCTTGACCGTTGATTGATCTTTTTGATCTCAACCCTTCATTTCTCATTTGCTCGCCTATAAATAGAACACTATTTGGAGACAAATGGATCAATCTTACAATTGCAAACTTATCCTGTTGAATTCACTCATACTAACACTCATACTTTACTCACTTTTAGCATATTTTAGTTCATTTTTAGGTGCTTATTAGTTTTAAGCTTCCATTAATGGCTTCCATGCATCCATCTTAGCTTGTTTATAAATTAGGTTTTGAATCTTTTAGCTTAAATATCACTTAGATTAGCTTAGAAATTGTATATTTAGATTAATTTTAGTAGAAAATCATGTTAATTTAGCTTGCATCATGTTCAATTTAGCATAAATCATGTTTTCATCCATTTATCATAATGGTTTCATCGATTCTCTTCAATAGAATCGATTGAAACAGGCTCACTGATCACAAGATTGGGAAAGGGTCATCATTTCACATAAAAAAAACACCAATTCCAAAATAGGATAAGTTTGAAATGGGGTAAAATAGACATTTCAATATTTTATATTTTGAATGCTTCATTTCAATAAATGTTTAGTTTATCTTTGAATTTGAATGATCTTGTTTGAGATTAAGGTTTAGTGGCTAAATTATGCTTTGATTCATCATGGATCAAGTGTAATCGACCACACTAATAATCCTCTATCACAAGTAGTCATGGAGATGTTGAGAGGCATCACAACTAGGTTGGATGCAATAGAAATAGAAAAAAAGGAGAGGAATTCCAATGGTAGACATTAGTGATGATGAAGATGAAGTTGTAGCACCCAAAATTGACTTGGAAGATGATGGAAAAAATGTGGCAGAGAGTAGATTCTTCAAAGAAATGGAAAAAAAATAGTAGCAAACCTCAATTGAATCCTCCAAATTAAAATAGAAATTTGAATTATCTAGAAGAAGTGATAGGTTGGGTATCAGAGATGAAGAAGTATTTCAACTATAAGTCAATTAAAGACCTAAAAAGAGTAAAGTTTGTATGCAAAAAATTGAAGGGGCATGCATCTTTACAATGAGATCATGAGAAAATTGAAAGGAAACATAGAGGTAAGAAAAAAATAAACTCTTGGGAGAGAATGGTGACAAATTTGAAGTCAAAATTCTCGTCCACAGATTTCCCAATCAGTTTATTCAAAAAGTTACAAAACTTGAAGCAAAGGGAGAAGAACAAGCAAGAATACACCGAATGATTCTACAAATTAAATATCTAGGTAGGGAATGTGTAATATGATGTGGAGAAAGTGTCAAGATAAGTGAATGATATGCAACCATATGGAAAATTTATAACATGATATATAAAGATAAGTGTAACAAGAACGATATGCAAACATTATAAGTATGTCACATAAGGAACATAGAGACATCTTAAAACTATGTAACACAAGAATAAAACAAGGAATAGTAAAAAATCAAGGTGTTAAATGTAGAGAAACATATGAGGAAATAAAATTCAAATAAGGTATGTATGAAAGCATAGGATCTAAAATTAGAAGAATCAAAAGGAAAGATGCCCCCAAGCGGGGTAGAAAAGCATAAATCCTAATGTAGAAGGTGAAATGAAAATAGGACATGCATAATGAATATGGAATAAATAAAAAGGTCAAGGAAAAGAAAAGAAAATGATAATGGAAGTATATAATAAGTAAAACATAAGAATAATCAATGTCTCTATTGGATTATTACATCTTTAGTTTAAAAAATAATAATAAAATAAATTAACACATAGATGTTAATTTATAAATAAATAAATGTGAGTTAATGATTAGTTTTTGAATAGATTAGTTGGGTTAGCATGGGAAATGAAAAGCTTTAAAAAGTCAATTATGTTGCGATGTAAAACATCACATTGAATTAAATCAAATAATATTATTTTGTTATTTTTATTTCCAATTATGATTTGATCTACAAAATTATTTTTGTACTCTACCATTTTTCAATATGATATCAAAGCAATAATTTAATCTTGTGCCTGTAATTCAAAATTCAAGATTTGTGATGATGGAGGGAATTAATATTTGGGAAAGGTATTTAAAAGAAAGCATCCCTAAATCAATGACACAATCTTAGCAAACTTAGACAATATATGTGATATTTTTTGCTTGCATGGGTAGTGACTAGGATGCCAATTTTTTGAGATACAAAAGCTGATTTGTGTGTAGGGATATGATGAGTTTGAAGGTTTTGAAATCCCAACATGGAATTGATAATTAAGGCATTGGATATAATTTTCATTGTCTAATGTTTGATGCCAAAGAGAGAATCATGCCTTCTATCTTGAAATCTTGAAATCTGCGAGGATAATGCTCCAACCATGGTATATAACACAAAATATTTTGAATGAATTATATATCACCATCTTTCTCCACTAACATCTTATAAGAAGATTAATTGAATGTAGAAGACATTTCAGATTTGTAGAGGTGTTGAAGTAAGTATAAATTGTAGTTAGTTGTTATTTTATTTTTTGCAAACCCAATGAAAGGTGAAAAAATTTGGTCAAAGAAGGTGTTTCATATTCAAATGATGAAATAATACATTTTTTTTTGCATGTGGAAGCATTATTTAGAAGGTGGTTGTGCATTTGTCTCTCTAGTTTGGTGAAACCTAAATTCTCATCAAGAAGTTTATTTAGGTTATTTTGATAGCTATAGTATAGTGAGCTTTTGGTTTCAAGATTTTTTTAAGATGGCACTAATTTTTTTTTGAAGATTGATAGATTTTCTTGAAATTTCAATATTCAAACATTTTGGAGTCATATAGAGTTGATTTTTGTAACATTGGAGATATTTTGGTTTTCTATTGATAAACAAGGACATTGTAATCAAGTGCAATATAAGTGGAATTTGATACTCAATTTTCTTTAAACATAGCTACATATAATGTTTATACTCTTTTCATCTTTGTATACCTAAGAGGACCTTCAAACTTTTTAATGCTACATCCAACAGTTAAAGAGTAACAATATCAAATTGGAGGTTGGAGGCAATGGAGGATGTACTGGAAATTTCAAGAATGATGGAGTAATAAATTAAATAATTAACAAATACAAATAACAAAATTTAATGAAAAAAATGAATTACATAGGCAAAAAAAATTTTAACATGGTTCACCCAATGTGGGCTACATCCACAAACAACAATCCAAACTGATTAATTCCTAGAAAATAATACAAGTTATAGTAATTCATTAACTCGCAACACAATCTACTATTACGTGTAACTTCAATATCTTTATTCTACACTCTACACACTCCACATTGTTGCATGCTCATAAAAATACAACCATGAACTTCAAACTTCTATCATATTTCTTGGTGTGTGCACTTCATGCCCCCACAAATATTAGCTTTCTAAATTTGGAATTTGTAGCAATAAACCATCAAGTTCAGAAAATTACCAAACTAATTTTCAATCAAAATTATACATGAATTTCTTTATATTGTTAATTATCTTGGGGGGAAACTGTGACTGTCGAAGTGGCTAAAACTTAACATCAGAGTATTATTAGGCTCCACAAACTAACAATATGGAGGACTTTTACCATCTTGAGCTAATTTCTTGCTCAAAGATGATACATTGTATGAGAAGTGCCATTTCATATTTGCACCCCTTCATGGAGTAAGGGAGGCTTGGCATCTTGGTAGAGCTTATGGAAGCAATCAAAGTATTCAAATTTGGTTGAGGTTCTTTAGTACAATAAAGGAGGGATTGTTTCCATAGCATTGGAGGGATATTGACACATTTAGAGGAGATGTGGAATCTCGAAAGAAAGTTGTTCTCTCATGTGCAACACTAGAGGAGATATTTTGACATGCTCAGAGGACATGTGGACTTTTGGAGGAAATTTTTTCTCTTATTGTGCAAGGAGGATGGAAACACTTTATGTTCTCTCATGTTGTACAAATGTAAATTGTAGGTTTTATAGTTAGGAGATCCACTACTGGAGTTAGTTTGGTGTTTCTTGGGTGAGAATGGGTGGAAGTGATCCATCAAAGTTTCCAAAAGGGTTGTCTTGTTCAACTCTTGTAATGTTTCATCCTTTATTTGAGTTTATGTAATAAGGGGGAATGTCGGGCTATTACTGAAACATAGAAAAATAGGTTAGGACATCAAAATAGGGGTATGATGGAACTATCTTCCTCTATTTCATTAGGAAATGAGTTCCCCACCTCAAATTGACTAACAAACCTTAGGTGAATCAATTTAAGGTGAGAATCTTCATATTTCCTTATGATTGAAGGAGGGGGTCAAGGTTAAACAACACTTTGGTGAGAAAAACTAAAAATAGTAAACTAACACCAAAATGCAATTTAAAACTTGAAACAACAAGAATAAACTCAATACTGACATAACCTATTATCAAATTGCAAATTAGAGAAGGGTAGACCTGAGTGTACCTTTCACCAAAAGTTAGTTTTTGAAGCTAATCTGGGACTCATTCGCCTAGGGGTGAATGAGTCCTTTGTTAAGGTTTTTCTACAACTTTTGGGAGCCTCTAGTTCTATCTCTGCACTTCTAGATTCTTTGGGTTTCAGTGTCAAAAAGTCAAAAATAAATTTTGTAGGTGAGCTTTTGTGAGATGACAACTTTTGTAACTTTGACAACTTCTTCAATTTTTCTCTTCAAGAGATCTTCAAGCTTTCTTCCACCTAGATTTGCAAACACAACATGAAAGGGAAAAATTGTTTGTTTTTGGTGAATGGGGGTTTTCCTTGGTCAAACCCCATTTTGGTAATAAAACCTTGAAATGAAATGAAACATGAAAGAGGGAATGAAGAATGAACAAAGAAATGTTACCACTCAACAAACCCTTGAATAAACCTTGGAATGTAAATCTGCAACTTGCATGAAATGACTTCAATGGATGTGGATCTTGAACCTTGAATCTTGCTTATAATGGCTTTGAATGCTTGAATGTATCATGAAACCTACATTACCATATTAGCTCCAAAAATATGCATGATGCAAGAAGACTTTGATATGAAAATTGGATCTTGAATGCTACAATAAAACTCTGATAAATCTTCTCTTAAATACCTTGAATTGATCTTGAAATCTCATGAACTTGCTAGGTTCTTGAATTGCTTTTTCTAGGATTTGAAATGATCAAATAACCTTATATTTATAGGTATGTATCCTTAGTTTCCTGAAATTTAAATATCACAAGCCGACATCTGAATATACACTTAGAGATATTAAAATCCCACAAAAAACATAATTTAAATTTAGGTCCTAATGTCAAGGGAGGGTCCTAGGTCCCTAAACCTATTACACACATTGCTCAATGAGAAGTGATATGTTAAGGAATTAATGAATGTCAGGTTTCTTCTTCGAAAAATATAATAAATAGGCTTGGAAAATGAATTAAAGGGCCAATTAAGGTATAATTAAGATCAATTAATTAAGGGAGCCCTAAATAAATATGAAAGTGTAAAGGGGTACACTTTACAACACTAAAATAAGGCACAATTAAGTCCAAATTAATTAGGAGGGCCCAAACAAGTATGAAAATGTAAAGGGATACATTTTTCTACACTACATTTAGTCCCCACTTTAGTGAGAGGATTACCTTGCATCAAACTTAGACTAAAGTATATATTCAAAACATATGTATGCAACAATGAAAAGATACTCAATCATACAACATCAAAGACTTAAAGAAGAGTAAAAATAAAAAGGGTAGATCAAGCCTCAACTGTCCAACACGATGTGGAACACGCCTCTACTATTTTCCCAAAAACATTCACAAGCAGAACATGATGTCCACTATGCAAAAAAAACACACATTCACACGAGCTAATGGAACCTCAGGCTATCCACTATGAGAGCCCCCAAAAAGGTGGCTAAGTGAGAAAGTCATTCTAGGTCTATAGGATCTCACTATACAATGAGAAAGTCATGTCAAGTCTACAGGCTCTCATCATACTAACCATACCAAAGCTATCCCTCCAATAACTTCAATAAGACACCAAAAAAATATAAACTTTGAGCTTCATAAGGTTAACAAGTTGTATTATGCTAAATACTTATGAACAAAATATAAAGAAAGTTTGTTCAAAGGGATTTTACTTAGTTCATGTAAGGTCTCCTCTTAGGGAACATCGTGTAGGTAATGTCTCCAAGAGAGGACAAGTCAAGGATAAAAGATTCGCAACTTAGGGAATGCAACGGGTAGCATCACCACTAAGAGGAAAGTAATATGCTAAGAAATATCACACTTTTAGAGGACATCAAACCTAATGACACCACCAAGAAAAAAATGCGTTGCAAGAAGAAAGAAAAATCACACAATAAAATATAAGGAATGTCAAATTTTTTAAAAATAATAATGCCAATGTATTCCCCCACTCAGAAATTGATAACACCATTGTTGTGAGCAATTTGCTTTAAAGTAGAAAATAATCAATGCTAAACAATAAAGAAGACATGAAAGATTATTTAGAAAGCCCTATGTCATCATATGTTTCCAAATGAAGCTATGTCATGAAAAAGAAAGAGGAAGGGGTTGCCCCCAAAATGAAATCCCAAACACATAAGGGACCTATGAATTCAAGGTCAGTATGTCTTTGCTACAATGTGATTATAGAGCTCAAAAATGTCATCATTCCCAAAATACTTGCAGAATAGGAAGAATAACACATAAAGAGCGAAAAACAAAGAAAAATATTTTGGGTCAACATGGAAGAGACCTAAATGTCTCGATGCCTTGTGTCATCCCCAAAAGCAAAACACAAGAGAAAGAAAGAAAAATGTTTGACATATAGAAGAATGTAGATACAAATAGAGGAATGCACATGAATAGATACATAAAATAGAACAATATGGGGGATCACATTACACACATGCAATCAAATTAAGAACATGAAAAAGAAAACAAAGACAAGACTAGTAAGGCACATGTGAGTCAACCTATAGTAGGTCGTCTGCATCCCAATCTTGTTTAGTATATGTGGAAGGTGGATAACTAGCCAAAGGGACAACATCAAGTTCCAAACTAGGACAAGGCTATCTAACCCCTTTCCCCCACTAAGTGCAAGAAAAGGATGAGCCGAGATGATTGATGAGAATGAGATCCTTACAAAGAAAATGATTTTCAATGAATGTCAAACATGAAATAGTGAGTATGTTATTATCCTACAACTATTACATGGCAAGGAGCAAAGTGTATGCTTTAAGGGACTATATCTATCATATCAAATTTATCAAGGGTCCTCCTTAAAGCATGACACTCATCAATGCTATGTCCAAGAACTCTATGATATTGACAATGAGACATGTTTGTGTTTTTATGTTTTAGATTTGGATTTTCTATTATGGGTGGGATTGTTAAGAGTCCTTTATTAAGAAGTATGTGTAAGTTTCTTTCAATGAGAGACATGGGATAAGTGAATTTTAGCTTCTTGAGTTTGTAAGGCCTTTGTTGTGTGCTTGTTGAAGGAGAATGACCTAAGGTGATCCTATCATCCTTGTGAGACATTACTCCATCATTATGAAGGAGGATATTTGTATCCTTAGAAGATGTCGAGGGATAAGTATTTTGATATCCTAGTCCTTTAGCACCTTCACTAGGAAGTTGCTATAAATTTTTGTGAACTTCATGCTCATTATTGATGTCACATCCTTGTTTAGTTAAGATCTTAAAGCCTTTTCCATAAGTCTCTTGTAGGTTGATGGGTGTTTCGGTCACTTTGTTAACATAAGATGGATAGGTATGCACTTAATTAGATGAACTAGGTTCATTCATTTTTGGAAGTTTAGGCTTGGTTTGTTACTCAATTTCAGGATGTAAAAGACCAAACATCTCAAGTGGTGGAATGGTAGGGGGTGTTGGTTGTTGCATGGAAGGGTAAAAGTATGCATTGCTTTCAATATTGTTAAGGCAACTGTTTATGAAATTGTATATGTTGTCATCATCTTCTCCAATGATGTCAACTTCACGAGGACATTCATTAGGAGTTGATTGAGCTTGATTAGGTTTCATTGCATTAGGATCATTTCCAAAAACACAAATTGAAACATCAACTAAAGATGTTAAAGACTTCCATAGATTACCAATGCACATGTCCATTATGAAAGGGTAAAGTAATTCTAAGATTTTTAGAATGATAACAAGATAAATTTTTGATTATGTTATGTAAAAACTTGAAAAATGATGTTTTGTAAATGCAATTTTGAATTCACAATGCACCAAATTTATCAAATGAAGCTTAATATGATCGATTTGAGATAAAAAAGATTCTGTAAACTATAGTAGCAAATTAAGAATAGAAAAGAAAAATATAGAAACAGAGATTTTAATGCCCAAAATTGTAGGAAAAAGCCGTAATCAGGAACTCATTCACCCAGGGGCGAATGGGTCCTAGTTGAGGGTTTTGAAAAATGAATTTACAATTTATGAGTTGATTTATATGGTTTTTAGATTCTGGACTGAGACTGGTGGCTACAATTTGAATTTTATGTAAATTGAAGTCTAAATGCAAATGCAAAATAATAATAAATGACAAACTAGGAGACCTAATTTGATGTGCAATTTTGATTCAATTTTTTAATGCAAATGAATGATGATGGAATAATATGTAAATGCTTTACAAAATGAATAGTTTTTTTTTTTTCCATATTTTAAAAGATGCCAAAAATGTAATCCTAAAACCCTAAATGAGATGCAAACTAATGCAAGTTAAGAAACCCTAAATGAGGGTCAATTCAATGCAATTCAATGAAAATGAATGCAAAATCTAGATCTAGGGCTCAAATAGACTCCAAAATAAAAAAGAAACAATGCTCAAAAGTTGGGTTCACCAAAATGAAACAAGGGGAAAACAGGTTAGGGCATCAAAATAGGGGTACGATGGACATGTCTTCCTCTATTTCATTAGGAAATGAAATACCCACCTCAAATTGACTAACAATCCTTAGGTGAATCAATTTAAGGTGAGAATCTTTAGATTTACCTATGATCGAAGGAAGGGGGTGAAGGTTAAACAAAACTTTGGGGAGAAAAACTAAAAATAGTAACTAACACCAAAATACAATTTAACACTTGAAACAACAAGATTCAACTCAATACTGACAGAATCTACAATCAAATTGTAGATCAGAGAAGGGAAGATTTGAGTGTACCTTTCACCAAAAGTTAGCTTGTGAAGTTGATTTGGGACTCATTCGCCTAGGGCGAATGGGTCCTTTGTTAGGGTTTTTCTACAACTTTGGGAGCCTCTAGTCCTTGTTGGCTTCTTCTATAGCATTTTTCCTTGATGTCAAAACTACCCTAGGTTGGTGCCTTGACATTTCACAGTTTGGCATTTCATAGTTTGGTTAAATATTTTAGTACTTTGTGGATAGAGCTTTGGATACTTTTAGTCTTTTTTTATGGTTCTAATCATGTTGGATTCTTGTGCAGAGGTTATATATGTCACATGGGGTGATTCTATGTTGGATTTTTGTGTAGAGGATATATATGTCACATGAGGTGATTCTTTCTATAGGTGTTAATGGTTAAAGGTGATATCATGTTGTATTTTTTTGATATTTACATATTTACATATTGTTTTGACAATCAGATTGGTTCAGCGATATCGGTTGGCACTCACTTTGGCATGTTTTTTTTTTTTAGTCTCTACTTGGTTTTGTTGAGACACATACAGGTGATAGTTTTGTACAGTTCTTTACTCAAATTGAAGGTAATTTGGTTTGTGTCTACAAGTGATCATTGATCATAATCAACTTCATTTTACATGTAGATATTTTATAAATTTACATTGCTTTTGCGAGCTCTACTTCACTTAGGATTTACATGCTACACTTGGTGGTTCACATGTTTTTATCATTCTTGATACATGGCCAGATTATCATGTTACATATGTTTACTTGCTATACACAACTTCACAAGGGTTCTTGCATTATACATAAGGTGGAGTTTATTTTTTAAGATGTTTATATTGATACACAATATATGTATTGCGATTAGGTATCATTTCATTATTATATTACAATGTATCTCACATTGCATATTGACTACATCTATTTGTTTAGTCATCAGGCTTTATAAGGCCTCGAATTAAGTGATAAATTGGTCTTGACTAATCTAGGACAGTTGATTATATGAATCATTATGTTTATTTGGTAGCCGACAATGTATTATCATGGTACAGTTGATTAGCTCACATGGACACTGGACAACATGATGTAGAAATGTTTTGGTATTTGATTTAATGATCATTTTGTCGGTCTCATGTGGATTTTAAATTATGTTTAACATCATTTGATAGTGAATTTAAAATGATTATCTCAAAATTTGTAAGGAGAATAGGGCAAAACAAAGTTATGTTTTCATTTTGTATGGCTAGCTCAAACCCTAGCCGCCATTGTAATTAGTACTTACAAAATTTGACACCATGGTTGTGGATCTTTGCTCGAAATTGAGGTATCATGGACAATGAAAGACTGGAAATATGTTGGTGGACTTCACTTCAGCTAGAAGCAGAGGTAAATCTAGAGGATTTCATGGGATTTGTCTATAGTTTCAAACTGCCATGAGAGGTAATATCTACAATTTTCTTCTTGTTTTTCGAAGGTGAATAAGGTAAAAGGAAAGTGAAAAGATATATTTTATTTGTAGAGATATTATAGTTGATTATATTTAAAATAAAAAAAGGAAAAATAATATTTTTTTAGTTTCGTATTGGTTACTTCCTTTCTAGTTTCAGTTTTAAAGAGATCTTGAATTTTCTTTAATCATAATTGAATCTGAAATTGTTTTGAACTTGAAGTTCAAACTCAAGGGTTTCAAAATTTTTGGAAGGAAGGGTTTGCAATATGTGAATAAGGTTTATTCTAGTCTATAAAAAGCATGGAATCTTCAGCCATTGTAGTGTGACAAAGATTGGAATAAAAAAATAGAGTATTGTTGAAAAGAGAATAAGGGGTTATTATAGTGATATTTTTGTATTTTGAAAAATTGTAAAAGAGAGCTCTTAAGGTGTTTATATATTTGATTCTTATTACAGAGATTGCATATATTTCAGTGAGGTTATGTTGGTACTATTTCATTTAGTACATATTATAATGGGCATTATTATATATCTTTTAAATGTACTCTATTGAGATTTTGTAATTGCAAAAAAAATGTAGTTATAAGGTCCTGACAGATTGCATGATTATTGAGAAACTTTCTTAAGGAGTTGGTGCTCCTACTGAAGTTGGTAATTCAATTTTTTTTTGGAGTTTGTGCTCCTTAATTGTTACAGAGTTGGTGCTCTAAAAAATATTGTAATCAGTCTGGAATTAAGCCTGTAAGGCATTTTGGAGTGGTTTTTCTACCCCAAGAGGGTTTTCCACTCGTCAAAATTTTGTGTTTCTATTTTTTGTGGTTTGTTCCTATCTTGCTTAAGTTTTTCATCCAGTCTTTTTTGAAAGTAGTTCATGCAATGCTTTGATAAATTATCATAGTTTCAAGTTGTCTAAAAGTTCAAAGTTTAATTATTCATGTTCAATATATAAATGTTAAATTCTGCCATAAGTGAGTTTGATGTCATGTGTAAAAGAAAGCATTAAAAGGTTGTTCATTCAACATTATGTGAACAATTTACATTAGGCTTTGATATGAGTTTTTAATCATTCATGTTATGTTTGGTTAAGTCATTGGAAAACAATCATTCAAAATTCAGTATTCATTTTGCATATACAAAGTCACTCATTTGTCCAAGATCAAACAATTCAAATTTGCATGTCAAGTCGTAAAAAGTTTCTATACATTACTCTAATTCACCCCCCCTCAAAGTAATTCCACTTCCAACAATTGGTATTAGAGCATAGGGTCCTGCATTAGGTTTAACCACCTAGGATTGATTCTGGTATTTGGAAGTCTGTCAAACATATCTTGAATTCAAATAATATATGTTTGTGACTTAAGGTTTTTTTTGGTATTGAAGTATTGTGTCTGATATGGAAAAAGGTAGAAGAAATAAGGGAAAAAGAAGGTCACAACAAAATTCTTATAATCAATCTCTATCTGAACCTAGTGTAAGAATTGATGAAGAAGACATCATTAACAATAATTCAAAAATGATACATCATCCTATGTTAGAACACCTTAGTTTGAAGGTACTAACTTTATTCTGTCGAAGCATTGGATTGAAACTTATTTGTCTTCCTTAGGGTTTGATGTGTGGGAAGCAATAGAAAGAGGTTGCACTGTATCTGTAACATCTCCTTCCACACTTGAGGAAAAGATAGTTCTTGAATCCAATGCTAGGGCTCTAGATGTTATTTTCAATAGTTTTCCAAATGACACCATTGCTAAGGTTATGTAGTGTAGAGATGCAAAGGAAGTTTGGGATAGATTGATTGAAATGCACCAGGATGGTGAGTTGCAAGAAGAGATATCTTTGAAAACTCAAGCAAGTTGTGATTCATTTGCAAGTGGTGATTGTGAAGATCCCCATAGTTATGAAGAAAATCAGTTTGAGTCTAAACCTATAGAGATTACAAATGAACATTCAAATGGCCAAGAAATTAATGAAGTAGATCAATTTTTGGACGAAGTAATTTTTGAACAAGAATTTTATGAACAAGAAAGTGAGGTTGATTTGGAAGGTGAACTCCTGTGTGCTTTAGATACAATTAAACAACTTAGAAGAGAGAACTTGATTTTAAAGAGGCAACTTCAACAAGAAAAGGATATCAAAGATAAGGTATGTTCAAATCTTATAGAAGCAAAGTTACAAGTTGAAGAAGCTAGAAAGATTGAGGAAGAAGTTAGAAACCAACTCAAGGTAAAAGAATAGAGTATAGAAAAACTTGAGTGTCAAGTGGTCTTACTGAGGAACATTGATAAAGCATCAAAGCAGTTAAGTGATGAGAAAATTAATGAGAATGGTTCTATGTCTTTGGATAAAATTATTGGTGCACAGAAAGCTCCAAGGGACAAACGTGGTCTAGGCTTAGAGGAAGGAAAATGCTCTAAGGTTAGAAAAACACCTAGAACAAAGGTAGACTTAAACTTTCATGTTGTTGACCTTGAAACTACAAGAGACAAACAACACAAGGATATCATCAAAGGAGGAAGGAATAGAACAAATGGTTTCACAAGGTCTCACTCTGTCTGGCAAGGTAAATTGATGAGGCATAATTGTTCTTTTTCAGGCTATTGTTAATATTGTTTTGATTATGGTCATAAAGCATCTAAATGTTGGATTAAAGCAAAGAAAAATGATTGGAAAAGGAACTATGGTGATGTCACATGCTTCAAGTGTATCCAATCAGGTCATATTGCAAGAAATTGTGATAAATTGTTTCTAAAAGATGATGAAGGGGAGTCTAAATCTTCAGTTGTTTGTTATAGATGTAGTGAATATGGTCATAAAGAAAGGTTTTGCAGGGAGAAATTATCTGGAAATGGATCATTAAGAGTCTAGAGAAGAAGGCAAGAAAAGGAGAAGGAAGGACTTAGTCTTGTGCATGATGCACAAGGGTCATCTCTTAGCTTTTAATGACTATTTGGTTTTAGGGGGAGTAATCCAAGATTTTATTTACTATCCCCTAGAAATTTGTAGTGGAACAAGTTTTTGAAGCTTTAGTATAGTTTGTTTGCTTCATGGACCAAGAGAAGAGCAGTGGTATATCTAAGTTGTTTGATGACTTTTAGTACATGACTGACATCATACATGACAACATTCTTCATGATAAAAAATGCTTGAATGTTTTTCATGCAAATATTCATGTCATAATTAGATCTCAAGGTACCAAGGATGTCATCATGTTTTGACAAGGTGACTTTGGAATAAGTATTGTGGTGTGTGTAGTAATCGACATAACAATAATTTTATTTGATATGTATTCCTTACATTTTGATAAGTTAATATATATAGTATTCATGGCGTTTCCTTATGATTCACAAGCTGAGTTATTTGATAGCTCTAATTTGCTTAATTCATTCCAAACTTACTTGATCTTGTGTTGATTCAGAAGGGTAGTTGTCAGGATGTTTAATAGAGTGGTTGTTCTCATTATATGATAGGGGACAAAAGTATTTTTACTGAACTTGAATTTGGTGATTTTGGTTTAGTATGGTTTGGTAATGATGATTACATACAACTTATGGAAAAAGGTACAGTGGTTTTTGGTAACAACATTTTCTTTCCAGATGTTTATTATGCAACAGGTTTAAAACACAATCTGTTAAGTGTGACACAAATATGTGATCAGGATTTATGTATTCTTTTTGATGATTGTGGGTGTCAGATTAAAAGGAAATCAAGAGAAATAGTTATTGTTGGTTCAAGGACACAGGGAAATATCTATGAAGTGACTAGTGTGAAAGTGCTTGATCAGTCAAGGGGGAGTCTCTATGATCTTCCTCCTATTTCTTTTCACTAATCAATCTTTGTGATTGCAGGGTGTGTTTTAAAGTTTTATCTTATATCCTTGAAAGTACAAACTGCAATCAAATCTTTGCAGTTTAGTTGGTGTTTTGGAATAGTTTGCAATTTTTATTACGCAAGGATTGTGTGTTAACATTGTCTTGATTATGGCAACGAGATGTAGAAATTTTTTTTCTTGAGAATTGATATTAGTTGCTTGGATAGTCAATACTTAGTTGTTCTATCTACATAAAGAGGAAGGCTCTATGATATGAAGAGAGAATTTAGAAAAATCTATGTCTGAGGAGATGGAGAAGATGGAAAAGAAAGACTATGTTTTTTAAGTCATGCAATTTTTCTACTTCATGAAGCAATGTGGAAGAGGGTTTCAAGGCTTCTTGAAATAGTCGTTATTTGAATTCTTTTTAAAGTATGCATGGTCTTAGGGGGAGACATTCTTATTTGTTTGCACCATTTTTTTCCTTAAGAATTGGTTCAACATGTGGTTGCATTTGGTTCTTTTTAAGTGTTCATTTCTGAATATTCCATTGGATGGTATTGTGTGCTTTTTGTTATTGCATTATGGTTTGGATTGCAATTGTCTAATGTTCAGATTAGCAAGTCAAATTGTTTCAGGTTTCATGAGATGGTTACTTAAGAAAGTACAACATTAGTGAAAACAACATTTGTTGCTTGGACACAGGTTAGAAATAAGTAGGCAATTGATTGATATCAGTCACAGTTTTCCAGTGGTATTATTTTTGTTTGTTGTAGATGTAAGGTGTTTGCAGGGGTATGGTAGCAATACTAGTATTTTCACAGTGAGTATATAGATGATAAATAGTGATTTGTGTATTGCCTATCTATGACAGTTTTTTTTGTATGCTGACAATATAGTATACATGATGACAATTATTTTTTTGTTATCTCTTGCACAACTTTCACAAAATATAATGCTTTGACAATGGAATAGTTGCTTTGGGATAATAGTGATTTTTTGTTACTTGGTAGTTCATGGTCTTTAGCTTGCAGGTGACAGTACTTTGTTGGTTCACATAGTTGATCATTATTTTGTTGATATGGTTCAGGATAATTGGTATGATAGGTGACAGTGTGGTAATATTTATCCTCGATTCATTCTTGACAATGATTTGTTGCTATACAAAAGGAAGTTGGTTTTGGCATGATATGATGATCTTATGAGATTTAGTTGACAATGTTCATATTCTTCATGGTATTCAAAAATTTATGCTTATAATGTGCATAGTGTGGTGTTGTTTAATCAGGGCTACATTTGAAACAACTTGGCTAATTGTGTTTCTACTTGCTGAATTCTCTCTATCCTTGTTCAAGTGTGGTACTTAGGAAGGAGTTATGATACCAATTTTGATATATTTTTCTACAGCTAGTTTTTGTTTGAATAGTTCTATATCATAGGGAGAGGTTTCTTGCATATTTCATGATATAGAATATGGTTGGTGATTGGTTATAATACAACTTGGTGATCTATGCATTCTCAGCTTGTCATTGATGTATGGCAATGGTATTTATTTTTGGGGTGCTTACTAATGATATTCCTTTGTGCTCTTGACAGTGAGTTGCTATTTGCAGGTTGTGCAATTGGTGCATACTGTACTTGATTTTATGATATTTACATGTTGTCAGTATTATGGTTGTTAGAGTTATTGTGTTTTCTCATGTGAATACAAGGCGTTATATGCAACAAAGTTATTTTCTTATGTCTAAAGTAATGATATGATTCTTGATTGCTATTTTCTGATGGATATGTGTTGGTTGGCTTCAGTTGTTTTTATTCATGGCATTTCACATTCTCCTTTGTTACTCTTTATCCTTGTGAAAAAAAGGGGGAGAAAATGATGGTTCAAATGGCTAAGTTTTTTCCAACAAGGAAAAAGGATGGCTAAGTTTATGCCATCAAGGACAAAGGGGGAGTTTGTTGGCTTCTTCTGTGGCATTTGTCCTTGATGTCAAAACTGCCCTAGGTTAGTGCCTTGGCATTTCACAGTTTGGTTAAATATTTAAGTACTTTGTGGATAGTGCTTTGCATACTTTTAGTCATGTTTTATGGGTCTAATCATGTTGGATTCTTGTGCAAAGGTTATATATGTCACATGGGGTGATTCTATGTTGGATTTTTGTGTAGAGGATATATATGTCACATGAGGTGATTCTTTCTATAGGTGTTAATGGGTAAAGGTGATATCATGTTGTATTGTTTTGATCTTTACAGATGCACATATTGTTCTAACACTCAAATTGGCTCAATGATATTGGTTGGCACTCACTTTGCCATGTTTTTTTTTTTTCAGTCTCTACTTGGTTTTGTTGAGACACATACATGTGATAGTTCTGTACAATTCTTTACTTAGATTGAAGGTAATTTGGTTTGTGTCTACAAGTGATCATTGATCATAATCAGCTTCATTTTGCATGTAGACATTTTATAAATTCACATTGCTTTTGTGAGCTCTACTTCACTTAGGATTTACATGCTACACTTGGTGGTTCACATGTTTTTATCATTCTTGATACATGGCCAAATTATCATGTTGCATATGTTTACTTGCTATACATATAGCTTCACAAGGGTTCTTGCATTATACATAAGGTGGAGTTTATTGTTTAAGATGTTTGTATTGATACATAACATATGTATTGTGATCAAGTATCATTTCATTGTTATATTATAATGTATCTCACTTTGCATATTGACTACATCTATTTGCTTGGTCATCAAGCTTTATAAGGCCTCGGCTTAAGTGATAAATCGTCCTTGGCTAATATGGGACAGTCAATTATATGAATCATTATGTTTATTTGGCAGTCGACAGGGTATTATCATTGTACGGTTGATTAGCTCGTGTGGACACTAGACAACATGATCTAGAAATGTTTTGGTATTTGATTTAATGATCATTGTGTCGATATCATGCAAATTTCAAATATTGTTTAACATCATTTGATAGTGGATTTCAAATGATTATCTTGAAAGTTGTAAGGAGAATAGGCAAAACAAAGTTATGTTTTCATTTTGTATGGCTAGCTCAAACCCTAGCCACCATTGCAATTAGTAGTTACAGATTTTGACACCATGGTTGTGGATCTTTGCTCAAACTTAAGGTATCATGGACAGTGAAAGATTTGAAATATGTTGGTGGAATTTGCTTGAGCTGGAAGTGGAGGTAAATCTAGAGGATTTCATGGGATTTGTTTGTAGTTTCAAACCGCCATGAGAGGTAATATTTGCAAATTTCTTCTTGTTTTTTGAAAGTGATAAGGTAAAAGGAAAGTGAAAAGATATAGTTTATTTGCAGAGATATTACAGTTGATTATATTTTTTTTTAAAAAGGAAAAATAATATTGTTTCAATTTCGTACTGGTTACTTCCTTTCTGGTTTCAGTTTTAAAGAGATCTTGAATTTTCTTTAATCATAATTAAATTTGAAACTATTTTGAACTTGAAGTTCAAACTCAAGGGTTTCAAAATTTTTGGAAGGAAGGGTTTGCAATATGTGAATAAGGTTTATTCCAGTCTATAAAAAGCATGGAATCTTCAGCCATTGTAGTGTGACAGAGATTGGAATAAAAAAATAGAGTATTGTTGAAAAGAGAATAAGGGGTTATTACAGTGATATTTTTGTATTCTAAATAAATGTAAAATAGAGAGCTTAAAGTGTTTATATCTCTAATTCTTATTATAGATATTGCATATATTTCAGTGAGGTTATGTTGGTACTATTTCATTTTGTACAAATTATAATGGGAATTATTGTATATCTTTTAAATGTACTATGTTGAGATTTTATAATTGCAAAAATAATGCAATTATAAGTTCCTCATAGATTGAATGATTATTAATAAACTTTCTTAAGGAGTTGGTGCTCCTACTAAAGTTGGTGCTTCCAAATTTTGGTGGAGTTGGTGCTCCCAAATTGTTACAGAGTTGGTGCTCTAAAAAATATAGTAATCAATTTGGAATTAAGCCTGTAAGGCATTTTGGAGTGGTTTTTCTACCCCAAGAGGGTTTTCCACTTGCCAAAAAAATTTGTTTCTCTTTTGTGTGGTTTGTTCCTATCTTGCTTAAGTTTTTCATCCAATATTTTGTGAAAGTAGTTCATGCAATGCTCTAATACATTATCATAGTTTCAAGTTGTCTAACAGTTCAAAGTTTAATTGTTCATGTTCAATATATGAATGTTAAATTCTGCCATAAGTGAGTTTGATGTCTTGTGTAAAAGAAAGCATTAAAAGGTTTTTCATTCAACATTATGCGAACAATGTACATCAGGCTTTGATATGAGTTGGTAAGCATTCATGTTATGTTTGGTTAAGTCATTGGAAAACAACCATTCAAAATTCAGTATTCATTTTGCATATACAAAGTCACTCATTTGTCCAAGATCAAACAGTTCAAATCTGCATTTCAAGTTGTAAAAAGTTTTTATACATTACTCTAATTCACCCCCCCCCCCTCTTAGAGTAATTCCACTTCCAACAGTCCTATCTCTGCACTTCCAAATTCTTCGGGTTTCAATTTCAAAAAATAAAAAATAAATTTTGTAGATGAGTTTCCGTGAGATGACAACTTTTATGATGGCTTTTGCAACTTTGACAACTTCAATTTTTCTCTTCAAGAGATCTTCAAGCTTTCTTCCACCTAGATCTACAAACACAACATGAAAGGGATTTTTTTTTGTTTTTGGTAAATGGGGGTTTGCCTTGGTCAAACCTCATTTTGGTAATCAAACCTTAAAATGAAATGAAACATGAAAAATGTAATGACGAATGAACAAAGAAATGTTACCACTTAACAAACCCTTGAATAAACCTTGGAATGAAAATATATAACTTGCATGAAATGCCTTCAATGGATGTGGATCTTGAACCTTGAATCTTGATTGAAATAATGGCTTTGAATGCTTGAATGTGTCATGAAACCTATATCACCACATTAGCTCCAAAAAAATACATGATGCAAGAAGACTTTGATATGAAAATTGGATCTTGAATGTTGCAATACAACTCTGATAAATCTTCTCTTGAATGCCTTGAATTGCTCTTGAAATCTCATAAACTTGCTAGGTTCTTGAATTGCTTTTTTATAGGATTTGAAATGATGAAATAACCTTATATTTATAGGTATGTATCCTTGATTTCCCAAAATTCAAATACCACAAGCCTCAACATCTGAATATACACTTAGAGATATTAAAATCCTGCCAAAAACATAATTTAAATTTAGGTCCTAAGGTTAAGGGAGGACCCATTCGCCCATGGGTGAATGGGTCCTAGGTCCCTAAACCTAGGACACATATTTCTCAATGAGAAGTGTTATGTTAAGGAAATGAATGTCAGGTTTCTTCTTTGAAAAAGGTAAATAAATAGGCTTGAAAAATGAATTAAAGGGACAATTAAGGCATAATTAAGCTCAATTAATTAAGGGAGCCCTAAATAAGTGTGAAATTGTAAAGGGGTACACTTTACAACACTAAAATAAGGCACACTTAAGTCCAAATTAACTAGGAGGGCCCAAACAAGTGTGAAAATGTAAAGGGATACATTTTTCTACACTACAATTACATCTTTAGTTTATATAATAATAATAATAATAAAATTGCATATAAATGTTAATTTATAAATATCTAAATGTTAGTTAATAGTTAGTTTTTAAATAGGTTAGTTTGGAGTTATTCCCATAGATAGTTTGGATAGTTAGCATAGTAAATGAATTTCAATGTAAAACATCCCATTGAATTAAATCAAATAATATTTTTCTGTTATTTTTATTTGCAATTATGGTTTGATTTACAAAATTATTTTTGTGCTCTAATATTTTTCACTAGTATCAAGGAATAAAATTGGAGTGATTACCATTGAAGATATCATCATTCCAAAGTAGCATCAAGTTCTACCACCATAATTTCAGATAAGTGTATGAAAATGGGGGACAAAAGGGGGTCTTAAGTGGCTACCTTTTTTTCTAAAATTAGAAAAAATTGATCTTGAATGAGAAATTGAAGATAGTTACACTCAAAATTTGAAGATGCAACAAGAACAAGAGTCGTAGTGTTTTGAATCTACTTTCTAAACTACTATTTTTTAAAATGGTGGAGATTAAGGGGTTCAAATAGTGGGAGCACACAAAAACTCATTTTTTTGTCAAAAAAATATAACATAGTATCCGGTGTGCTCCCTCTAAAATATTAACTATTTTAAGTATTTCAAATATCACTTCAATAAAAAATAGCTAGCACCATGTAGTTTATGCATGTTTTTTCTACTAATTTTAATGAATATATGTTTTTTACTAATTTTCAAAGTGGACACATCCTAAAAGATTAAAAATTGAGTGTGCTCCCCCAAGATTTTTGGAAACTAGTCAAAAATCATTTTTTTGAATGTGCATAAAATAGAGTCTATATTCTAAAAGTGTAATTTAATTAAAATTTTAATGAACAAATAAAAAATGAAAGCAAAAATACTATATTATAGTTTTTTAACAAAAAATAAGATGCTACAAAAATAAATTAAAGATTAAAACCTTAACATAATTGAAATGTAAAAAATACATGGTTAGAAAGCTAAGAGAGAGCTTGACATTATTGTATTTTAACTCAACATTGAAATATATGCAAACTTAATGAAGAGCACACTTGAGATTACATCATTTTTTTATAATTTATAGAAAAACATGCTTTTTGGTGTTGACATGCAAGTCCAATCCTTTAAGTTGGATGCCCAAGGAAAATCCAACCCCAATGGTTGTTAATACCCAAGGAAACTACAAACATAAGCATGTTATAGCATGCTCATGTTATAAAAAAATCACATTATAATGCACTCATGTTATCACGCTCACATTTCTAGGAAGTAAAAATAAAATTCTCCCTCTCCCTCTCTTCCTCCTCTACCTATATCTCACCCTTTCTCTAACTCTATCTCCCCCCTCTTTCTATCTCCCCTCTATCCCTCCCTCTCTCTCTCTCTTTATTTTCCCATATCTTTGTCTCTACCTCCCTCCCTCTTTCTCTTCCCATCTCTCCCCGTATCCATCTATTTATATCTCTATCTCTCTATTTCTCTATATCACCCTCTATATTTGTCTCTATATCTCTTACTCTATATCTTTCTTCTCTCCATCTCTCCTATAAATTTTGCATAGTCATTATTATTTTATAAAAGGAGGAATTAAAAGAATATTCATGGATACTTGCCTCCAAAGCCCCCACTACTCACCGGTCACAAGAGTGTTCCACCACCTTGAGGACGCAGCCAGGGTGCGGTGCCTGGTCAGGAATCCCCCTTCGTTAGAGTGTCCATTTCCGTAAACCTCCATTAAGGCTCTATCCACTCTATATCTCCATATTTATCTCTCCATCTACCTCTTTCTATCTCTCTATCTATTTCTCTCTCCCTCCATCCCTCCCTCCCTATATCTTCACCTATACATCTATCTTCCACTCTTTATCTCTATCTATAGATACCTCTCCCTCTCTCCTCCCTCTTCCTATACCTTTATATCTATATCTCTATTTTTCTCTCTATCTCTCCATATTTATACTTTCTCTTTATATATATATTCTCATCTCTCCATATCTCTTGACCCCTATATATCTCCCTTTCTCTACCTTTGTCTATATATCATTTCCCATATATCTCTCTCTCTACCTATCTCTCCTTTCTCTTCCCCTGTTCCGTTATACTCCATTCCCCTCTTTCTATCCACTATCTCCCTCTTTCCTCCATCTCCATTATCTCTTCCTCCCTATTCCATCTCTTCCCCTCCTGTCCTCCATGTCCACCACTATCTCATCTTTGTCTCTTCCTTCTCCACTATATCCATCTCTCCCTCCCCCCTCCTCTCTCCCTCTCACCCTATCTCTCTCCTTTTCTTCCCCTTTATCTTTCCCAAGTTACATATCTATAAGATATCTCCATCCTCTCCCTAAATTGGGTCCCCATATCCTGTCCTCTATTTCTCCTCCATTTATCCTCCCATATTCCTCCATATCCTCTCCACCACCACCACCATTTATCCCTCCCTATCTATCCTCCACCTCTATCCCTCTCTCCTCTTTCATACCCCTCTCCTTCCTCCATCACCTCCTTTCTCTCTTTTCATTTCCCCTATCTTTTATTCTCCTAATATATATCTCCCTCTTTGTCATATGTCCTTTATCTCTTTCTTACTCCTCTTTATTCCTTTATATAGGGAATATTTATCTCCATATCTCCCTTTCTCTCTTCATATCCATCTTGATCTCTCTATATCTCCCTCTATCTATATATCTCCTATTCTCTCTTTCTATATATTGAGCTATATCTCCCTCTCCCCCTCTTCTCTCTCTCCCTCCCTATCCATCTCTCTCCCTCTCTACCCATCTCTCTCCATTTATATATCTCAATATCTATATCACCCCCTCTCTCTTTCTCTTCCCATATATATGTATCTCTCCCTCCCTCTCTCTTTCTATATTTATGCATATAGATCTCTTTATATCTCTATTTCTCAATTATTCTATCCCACCATCTATATCTATCTTTATCTCTCCCTCTCCCTCTTACTCTACATATCTATATCTTTTCTTCTCTATCTCTCCTTATCTATCTCCCTCTCTATATTCCTTTCTCTCTTCCTAGATATTTATATATATCTTTAATTTTCTCTCTATCTCTCTCCCCTATATTTATCTCTCCATATTTATCCTTCTATCTCTCCCCCCCCCTCTCTCTCTCTCTATATATATATATATAAACTTGATTATCTTCTTGATTTAAAGGTTTTTTAGTTGTGTTTGATTCTTTGTTTGTAATGGGGTATGTAGGGGGAATTTCCTCCCCACTAATATCAATAGGGGTTCCAAGGGGTGGCAATAATTTTTGGAGCCCACTTGGTGTTGGTTTGGGGGTAGTAACCTTGAAGATTTTTTAAAAACTTCCTTGTAAAATATAATAACAACTATGTAAATTTGATAAAGGGAGATAGAGAAGGAGAGATAGAGAGGAACTGATGGATATATATATATAGGAAGAGGGAGATTGAGAGATAGTGAGATAGATATAGAGGTTGATATAAAATTACCAACTTGTTTCATTTTAAGATATGCATAACATGAGCACGTTAAATTGCAATCACGTTATAATGCACTCATGTTATGCTTTGGTAGTAATTGATCCTAGGATCAATCACTACTAAGCCATAATGTGAGTGCATTATAATGCAATAAAATTATAAAGTGCTCTTTTTATTCCCTAGATTGACCAAAAAGTGGTTGGGCCACTTTTTGGTCCCCCATCATTTTGCACATGCCCTCACATGAATTTATTCTTCAATTATATGACTTCCCTCTTGATAAGATTTGGTACTTAGTAAAAATAACAATAAGTGTAACAATGTAGATAATATTTTTTACCCATTTTTCTTATTTCTTTAGAGGTGGCTCCATAGAAATATTTTATATTTATTTAATCACATTAGTATTCTTTGGTACTTGTGAATAAGCGATTCCTTTATTATGAAATGTGGGTTTTTGAGATATATTTCTCTTATCCTCCTTGGGTGGAATAAGAGGAAAATAATGCTTGGTATGATAATATACAATAGTATTTTTATCCTTTTATTTCCTTTGTACCTCTAATTTCCTTTTATACACATCATAACGAGCCTATTAACTTGCATATGGTGGTTCCTTACGGGTGTGCATTTAATTTCCAAAGTAAAATAAGTCATATATATAGGCTCATATGAATCTCATGTAACATTTATAACTATTTGATCATGAACATACTTAATATATTGACAATATAAGGAACGACCTCAAGTGCTTAAAACATGGTCTACCAAGTGAAATAGAAAATATATCTAAAGGAATAACATGCCAAAGTCTTAAACCTCTTTCCTTCTTTAATAGGTAAAATTATATAGCCCAAAGTGTTAATCAATATAGCATTAGGCATTTTTTAAAAATACCATAAATGTGCATATGCATCTTATTTAATGTGAGTAGGAAGCAAGGGCTCTTTTTTGCATATATGTTATATTGATTGGTAGAATAAATGAGATTTTCATTTTTAAAAAATCATTTATACTACCATTCACATATAATGGGTCATAGTAATTTTTCTACTAGAAGATGTGTTTGAGTTGTGTCAAAGTGCTTAGTTTCATGAGATGATTGAATTAGTATAAGTATCTATGTGGGTAAAATTTTACATATTTTTATATAGAAAGAATATCCTATTGGTATATTTTCTAAATAAAACTATCAAATTCCTCTTTGTTTGAGAGAAACGAGCTCAAAAGTTTTATATCTGTGTACTATATAGGAGTTGAGCCTAAACACACAAATAATATAATCTGTGTATTGTTAATGTAATAGCCCATGGATCCATGTAATCTTGGAAAAATATTCTTAGCCTAGGTGAATTTTATAAAAATGATGCAAATCAATGAACCATTGCTTAGATAAAGTAGTTTCTACCCAATATTCCCAAAAAAATTCACATGTAGGGTTTTAAAAGAGAAACCATTAATCTTGGACATGTTTTATCTAGAGGCTCTTAGATATAATTCTCTTTTATAAATGGAGAATTGGAACTCTTTCAAATATCTAACTACAAAGGATTCCATCATCTTGTAACTTCAATAAGTTATCTCTAAGGTACAAAGAAATTATTCTTTGTGCTAACCACTAGTTAGTGCACTAAATATTACAAATAAGTGATGACTTCCTATGGAAAGGCATCTCCCAGGTCTAGAGGATCTTTTGATATATTGAAAGGTATTTGGAAGCTCAAGTATATTTATATATGTTGTCTAAGGCCTAGGTATTGGATTCTAAGAACCATCCACTTCATTAGAACCTTTATGGTGAATCTAGTATAACTAGAAATAACAATATTGTACAACATTTTAAAACCATTGACATAGGGTTTATAAACCAAAAAATATAATACATAGAAAAATTTAGGTGTGAAACATAAGAATGTGGTTACCCTAAGTTTAGTATCCAAAACCTAGGGTTAATTCCATCATTTCTAGGATTTCATTAGGATGCAAATCAACAAAGTACATAGATTGAATTTCAACCTTCAAGGTGAGTTAATCAAACCTAGATCTGCTACTTTCGAGTCTTAGGAATGAATTGGGAATTATTTGGATTGATTGACCTAATTATACTATATGACCTAATATGATAAATGCAATTTCTCAATAACTGATAAACAAAAACATTCATGTTCCAACATATCTGGAAGGTGTAGATAACTATCTACCTACCCAAAAATTGGCCTTGCTATGCCTATAAGGATTGGGTTTCCCAATGGTGAATTGGTCTTTATAGGGGTGTCATGAAGTGCTTTTGGGGTCCTCTGGTGTTGGATCTAAGATTTTGT
The DNA here is from genome assembly GCA_007258455.2 of Sequoia sempervirens. Taxonomy (NCBI): domain Eukaryota; kingdom Viridiplantae; phylum Streptophyta; class Pinopsida; order Cupressales; family Cupressaceae; genus Sequoia; species Sequoia sempervirens. The sequence continues at coordinate 37,747 of VDFB02360425.1, forward strand.
TTTCCGAACTTACAAATTTGTTAGAATGTCATAAATAAATTTTGTAGGTGAGTTTGTGTCTTGACAAGGTTGATGACAACAAATGCAACAATGCAAAATAGATCTTCAAACTCTCTTCAATCCTCTTCAAACTTGTAACCTACACATTCATAAAGAGGGAAAATGTTGTGCCATATAAGGGCTTGCCTCAATCAAACCTCATGTAAGTGTTCCCATTTCCACAATGACAATGTCAATGATAAACCAATAATGGAAAGGAAGGAAATGGTGAATGAACACAATTTTGCAACTCACCACCCTTCAATGGCTTCCTTGAAGGACTAAAGTCATGCACATCACTTCAAGGATCTTGGATTTTTCTTGATATATTTGCTTGAATGCTCGGATTTCTTGGAGACCTACAACAATGTTAGCCTTGCTAAAATATGAACATGAACACACATAAACTTTGACATGATGTTGAATCTTGAATTGTTGTAATAATTTTCTGATAATGCTACTCTTGATTTTCTCTTGATAATATTTTTTGCTCTTGAATGCTAGAAAATGTGTGTGCTATTTTTCAAATGGTAAAATATGTAGGTATTTATGGGTGTTTATCCAATTTCCTAAAAATTAGATTCCAAAATCCGACACTTCATATTTAGATTTTGGATGTTAAAATACCACCAAAATCATATTTAAATATGGGTTTTGGCTAAGGAAGGGAACTTAGTCGCCCATGGGCGACTAGGTCCTGGCCCAAATCTCCAGGACACTCAAAGTCGGGGATAATTTAATGACTGGATGCATTTGTTCAATGCTTTTCCTCCTTCAAAAATGATAAAAATTAGGCTTTGGAATGCACAATTTAGAAAATTAGAAGCTTAATTAAGTCCAATAAATTAGGGGGGCCAAAACATAATGTGAAATTGTTAAGGTGTACAATTTTATACATTACATTTATCCCCCACTTTAGTGAGAGTATGAACTTATGCTCAAACTCATACTAAAGTAGAAAATATGTCAAGAGGGGTATGATTTTCCAAATATTGAAGAGATAGGATGACTAAGGATCAAGGGGGTTGTGCAAGCCCCTAGGAACTAGGATCCCATGGAAAAAAAACATAGGTACAAAGGAACACACACATATATGTATGATATGTAGCAAGACAACATACAAAAACATACATGTCAAATAACACAAAGCATACATAGTGAAAGAACTTATGAAAAGATGGAACATATAGATGACAGTGAAATAAAAAAAACATGATGTAAACACCAAGAAGACACACAAGAAGGAACACAAAAAAACACAAGGTTAGTACTAAAATTTTGAGTCTGTAAGGAAAAGAGACCTCAGTCTTAAATTGCATCAAATACCAAATGTCATCCATCAAATAAAGGAATTCTACCATGAGGATTGAAGTCATACACATCACTCATGGAAAAATGGCTACACTGGCAATCAGGTTTTATTATGCTATGTGGCCATGTTAAAAGGAATTCATCACTGACATAATAGAAAAGTTTGATATTTTCTAGGTGAATCATAAACCAGGAGACACATAGACTAGTGAAATATTCACTAGGTGATACCCCAAGATAAGGTAAAATGAGACACACACACACACACTAGGTCTACAATGTGTGCCCATGGAAAAGTGGAAAACACACAATAGGTCTTCAAGGTGTGCCCACAACAACCATACCAAGAGTTATACTCCTTGATAACCTTGATAAGGTGCTACAAGATGCTGTGTGTATGCTTAATTTGTAATCTAATTGAAAACATAAACACAATTAACAGAACTTTAAACTAAAGAAATTTAAATAAAACTAGAATGTAAAGGAGAATTTCTTCAGAAACGTTCTGTCTTTCTCTATCTCCAAAGATTTGTTTGAAGCTTGTGGCTCTCAGATTGTGTAAGCTCAGCTTCTCCAAATGGCAACCTGTAGAACGAGTATGCAAAAAGGAAATTCTATTCTATCATGTATGCTAATGGAATGAAATTGCTGACGGATATGGACAGGGGCTGTGGATTATGCACAGGGGCTGTGAATGGAAGATGTCATGATTCTATGCTATGATTACTATGATTCTATGCTATGAAAGTACTGTGAATTCTATGAATGCTATGAATGCTTATAATTTGACTATAATTTACTTGCTTAAAACTTCTATATGATTTGGAGTTCCCAGCAGTCATATTTATAGATTTTTGCAGGCACAATCCCGGCTGGCAAGAATCTACGGCTGTGAGATTGTCTGGTAGGTTTGAATGGTGAAAGATGAAGAAGTTGAGAAGAAGATGGAAGAGGTTAAGAGGTTGGAGAGAAGGATGGATTCATGTCTTCAACCCACGGGAACAAGCCTGCACAGAAACAGAGAAAATTAAATTTTCTGTTTGGGCAGTTTGTTTCACGGGTGTTGAAGATAATCCCCAAATTAAATAAATAAATAAATTTATTTAATTTCATTTATTGCACTTTGATTTTTGATTTTACAAACTATGGAAGATTTAATTAAATATTTTGAAATATTTAATTATAATGTAACTTTAGAAGAATATGAAATATTAGAAGAATTAATTAAATATTTTGAAATATTTAATTATGAATAGACTTTAGAAGAATTTGAAATAATAGAAGAATTAATTAAATATTTTGAATATTTAATTATAAATGATATTTAGAAGAAAAGAAGAATATTTTAATCTTTATTTGAATAAAATATTCAAACTAAGATTATATGATAATTAATATAAATAAACCATAATATTTATTTAATCAATTAAGAAATGAATATGAAAGATGATTAAATAAACTTATTTATTTAATCAAACTAAAAGAATGAAGAAATATAAATAAATTATTTAAATTTATTTATACGGATAGAATTAGAATATTTTAATTAAATATTAAAATATTTAATTAATTACCAGACAATATGATGTGACCATTTTAGGTGTATACATTTTGCCCCTCTTTGAAGTGATGTGTTTTACGCATTACTTCAAAGAATTTAAATTTGACCCAAATGTTGAATGTCAGGTTTATCGATAGGTATATGCCCCCACGAACGATGAATCGATAATATTTTGAATTTTTATGAATTTTTTTATTTTTTTTATGATTTTTTGTAAAAAAATTTGATTTTTATGATTTTGAAGATGTCGATTCATCGTTTGAAAATAATGATATGAAGAAAATTTACCCGAAAAGATACGAAATGAAAATTTGATGAAGAAATTACTCCTGCTATGTTAAAATGTGATAAAATTCCCCAATTTTACCATTATATAGGTTAAAAATGTCATTTTCCATGTCATTTTCAATTTTAACCTAGTAAAATTTACAAATTTTGAGCTTTGAGTTGATAATTATGGCACTTCCAGTTCACCAGCACCATTTCGAGCGTATCCGACGACATCAGTGGCCAGCACACTATGGACCTCCGGTATGTGTTCCGTAAATCTCCTGTCTTTCAAAAAATTTCCGTTTTGTAGCACGTTTTTGCATGTTTCGACGTAAAAAAAGTGTGTTTTAGCACCCTTAAAGATTTTTGTAGCACATATAATATATTTCGTAGCGCATTTAATTCTGTAGCGCTTATGATACATATCATAGCGCAATTGAACATTTTCATAGCGCGATTGATTCTATAGCGCATATGATAGTTTTGATAGTGCTTTTAATGGTTTTCATAGCGCATGAAATTCTGTAGCGCATTTGATAAATTTGATAGCACTCTTAATGTTTTTCGTAGTGCCTTTATTTCTATAGCGCATATGATAGTTTTTGTAGTGCTTTTAACCAATTTTGTAGCGTCTTTAATCATATGTTGTTGTGACCTGATAAATTTGTTCCCAAAGTTGTTGGAAAACAAATAAAAGTTGATAGATTTGCTTTTAAAGTTGTTAAAAACAAATAGGACAGATAAGTTTTCTTCTAAAGTTGTTAAAAAGAAACGTGATGTTGCTTATTTGCTTTCCATGACGATGAAAAACAAATAGTTTGATTGATTTGTTTTCTTCTAAGGTTGTTAAAAACAAACATGATTTTGATATTATTCGTATTTCATGATGATGATGAAAAACAAATAATTTGATGTTCAGTTTTGGAGTGATATGTTATGATGATTTGATATTGATTTTGCTTTGATGATATGTCAACAGGAGAGATTAGGTGTTTTGCAGTTACGAGAGACATTTCCGAGCACATGGACATTGATTCCACAATTGTTACAGTCAGATAGAGATGTGATTAATGCGTGTGGATTGAGTGCATTACTTGACATGCCTGAGGTTCGCCTCAACAGGGCTCTATTGATAGCTCTTGCTGAGCAATGGCATAGTGACACCAACACATTTCATTTACCGATGGGCAAGATTACAGTGACCCTTGAGGACGTATATCGCATCTTACGGATCCCAGTGATGGGAGAGATAGTTGTTTTTGATAGCTGAGAGGTTGGAGGTACTGATTCTTTGAGGAGGATTTTCTAAGATGATTAGATCGCTAGATACTTCATCCCATGGGGCGAGATTACAGATACATACCCACCACTACCAGCTGTAATTGTAGGATTTATTGGAGGTGTGTTGTGCCCCGACCATAGGTCGAAGGGGTTTACGATCGGATGGGGTCGTGTTTTGGAGAGTATGGTGATGCAGGGGACATGGTATGCATGGGGTACATGCATGCTAGCCCATTTATATGATGAGTTACAGCATATTGTATATGGTAGAGGCCAGAATTTTGCTGTTGGGTGCTCATTATTATAGATATGGGCATGGGATCACTTTGTTGTTTTACGTCCATTGACTCGAGGACAGCGACCAGCTGGTCAAGCATACAAATGGAGATATGCTCACATTATTGCTCAGCTGAGACTGGGCAAACTAGTGCATTGGCAGCGGTTATTGGATAGTCTAGATACAGTATGCTAGAGACCGTATTTAGATTGTGAGCCATGGCCAGAGGATGCGAGGGAGATGCCATTTGTATGTACTTCCAAATTTTTGATTCGGAGGACTACATGGATCATTGAGAGATTTCTTGCTGGGCGAGTATGTCGGCAGTTTGGTCGGATTCAGGGCATGCCTGTGGGTTCTTCGATTTATGCAGGGCGACAGCCAAAGCTTGTAGTGTAGGGTCCACGGATTTCATATGAGACAGTAGTGGTAGAGTTTACTAGTCTGGGAGCATAGATGTGGGATTACCGAGTGGATGTCCTTGATGCAGGGACAACACCAGAGTATTTCCAGTATGTCCTAGAGCATCCAGCACCACGCATGTTTGATCCTGATGAGGCTATTGCTCCTATTATTGCACAGAGACGTCGATAGAGAGATTCAACTTCAGAGGGTGATGATTCAAAGGACAGGGATGATGATGAGAGTGGAGGAGATGATGACTCAGAGGGAGATGATGGTGGTGATGGTAGAGGTGGAGATAGAGGTGGCAGGAGAGGTGGTAGGAGAGGTGGCAGAGGTGGTAGAGGTGGACCTCGGATGTGACATACAGACCCATCTCCTTCAGTAGATCCAATAGTATCAGGTCAGCTATCCACTTTACAGAGTACAGTACAGAGTTTGTAGACCCAGTTAGCACAAGCACAGACTTTGATTTCACAATTGCAGGGACAGTTGACTGTAGTTACTACTGAGAGGGACGCAGCAAGACAGCGGGGTGAGCAGGCCATTGCCTTGGCAGATAGCCTACAGAGAGTAGCAACTAGCACCTTGACGGGTGACATGATGAGAGAGGTTACTAGAGCCACCCAAGAGGTAGAGTTTTATCGGACTAGATATCACGATGCGGTTCCAGCTGAGCGGAGAGAGAGTTATGCTCAGTCACGGTCTACTCATGGTCGGTCTCGTACTACCCGTAGGGGTGTGACACAGCCATTACCTCCAGGAGGACCATCAGGGATAGGTGGAGCAGGTCCATCAGGGGCAGGTGGTAGAGGTCCTAGGCCAGCTCCATCAGAGGATAGCACTGCCTAGTGCATTGTATATGATATTTTCATGATTTTCTGTTGAGACATTTTGTATACACTGTGAGATGATCTCATTTTTGATGATATTATATCATTTGTAGTTGACATCCTTGTACATTTTGACATTCATTTTTGAGATATATAAAATGCAGCGATGATTTATGATGATATATGATGTGTCTATATGACGTGTATGATATGATAGTTTCATGGTTTATGATATTTATATACATGATTCATGAGATGAAATTTATTTGATGAATGAATGTATATGGTTATGATGTATACTTTGATTTTATGATTTTCTGATGCAAATATGAAAAATGTATGAAATGATGTTTTTGTGAATGTCAAAATATACTCAGTCATGTACTCGAAAAGATATAACCATTTGACTCTTTGCTAGCTTTTTGGAAAATTTATGAATGCAAAATGCAGATTCTAACATGAATACAAATCTATACTAACCATGCAGGACATCCATACAATAGTGCCATTTGGAGAGCTTAGTTTTTCTTTTTGGTATCATCATAGAGCTTTGAAATGTTGAAAGTTAATACAAGCATCAAAAGGTCTGTTAGCACCAGTGATGACCTGAGTACTTCTTTCATGATTTTTGATATAGCAAGTTAATACAAGCATCTAGGTATAATTGAACCGAGATGACCTAAGTATTGCTTGCACAAACAGACAAGAGTTAATCCTTTTCCCATGCAAATTCTAAAATGTCATCCATGATCTATAATAGAGCATGTCTCACGACCAATTGGCATAGTACTAATGATTTCCTCGCAAACAACAGACAAAGAAAAATCATACTCCTTCCTTGCTTTTCTAGTTCAGTACATCATTGAATTACTCCAGAGATATGATAGAAAATCAAACAACCATTCAAATCTTGCTTAAAGTATTTCAAACATTTATTTAGATTAAGATCATCCAATTTGATTATCATCATTTGATGTTCTCATTTTGATAGTTGTTTGGATCATGTTGTTTCCATATCGATTGGCATTGAATAAACATGTTGTAGTTGATTTGATATGGCAATGTTTGTTTTGTTTTGTCAAACTGTTTTTGTGTCTGTTTTCAATGTTCAAAAAGCTTATTTCCCCTCTCTTATTCAATCTATGTTTCTGCATTCGCCCCCAGTGTAAACACTACCTAAAGAGTATGGATATGTACAAATTTCATCAAGCCATGATGAAACATAAGATTCTCTTGTATGATATGGATATGAAAGATATATACAGATGATAGATATGGATGGATGATGCCGAAAATGAAAACAAAACATAAACTAATAAATGGAGGAGCCCATTTTGATCACAAGTAGTGTCTATTTGCCAGGTTTTCACTACTTGTCTTTATTGCACTTTTTCAAGATTTTTCTAATTTTTTTGATTTTTTCAGGACTTTTTATGATTTTTATTTTTATTTTATTTTTATTTTTTTATTTTTTCAAGACTTTTTATGATTTTTTTGAGTTTTTTAGGACTTTTTAAACATATAACTTCTTTAGATGAATACTATTGATCGGTTCTTCAAATAGGTCCCCTTCTGATGTGGATAACTGATATGCACCAGAACCGTATGCTACAATAACAACAAATGGACCTAGCCAATTAGGTTCAAATTTCCCTTTCTTTTCTCTGTCTTGCTGATTGCGTGGATTTTCTCTCAAGACTAAGTCACCTACTTGAAATGTCTGTGGTTTAACTCTGTGATTATAGCTATGGGACATAACTTGTTGATAACCCTTTAAATGATCAGCTACATGTTGACGTCTTTCATGTAACAATTCTAGCTCTTGGAGGCAAGAAACCCTGTAGTCTTCGTCACTTATCAATCCCTTGAGTGAGACCCTAAGCGAAGGTATTTCAACCTCTAGTGGTAAGATTGCTTTTGCTCCATAGACCAAAGCATATGGTGTAGCTCCTATTGGTGTGCGAATACTGGTTCTATATGCCCACAAAGCTGGGTTTAATTGGACATGCCAATCACGACCAGCATCATTTATTGTTTTCTTCAATATCTTCAAGATAGTTTTGTTGGAAGCTTCTGCTTGACCATTACCCTGTGGATAGTAAGGTGTAGAAAAACTGTGTTGAATGTGAAATCTTTCACAAAGTTCATCCACATCCTGATTCTTAAAAGGCCTTCCATTATCAGTAATTATAGAACTAGGAATTCCATATCTACAAATAATTTAATTCAAGATAAATGAAGATATTTGTTTACCAGTCATTGTTGTTAGAGGAACAACTTCAATCCATTTTGTAAAATACTCCATAGCTGTTATGATAAATTTATGCCCATTTGACGATGAAGGGTGAATTTTTCTAACAAGATCAAGTCCCCATTGAGAAAAAGGCCATGTCGGAGTAAAAGATTGCAGTTCCTATGCAGGTGCATGAATAAGATTCCCGTGGATCGGCATTTTAGAACCTTCTTGACAAAGTAAAGAATCCTTTCTCCATGGTAGGCCAATAGTATCCCGATGCGACAAGTTTCTTGGCTAAGGTCGGAACCCTTTCGAATGAGTTCACAAATGCAGCGAACCTCTTGTAAGCTTTTTGATTCATCCGCGTTCAAGACATCTAAGAATTAATGTACCATCAAACCCGCGTCGATAAAGGATATAGGCAATTAAGGTATAGCGGGATGATTGGCCGAATGAAATTCCATTTTTAGTTGGGATAAATCCGAAGGTAAGATGTTATCTTTAAGATAGGTATAAGTCTTTCCATATAAAGGTGAAACAGAACTGGTTAAATGACATATGACTTGGGTTTCAGGATTATCATAGGCAGGAGAAAACAATTGTTCCACTAAAAATTCATATTTGGTTTGATCTTCTGAAAGTTGTAATAATGAAGCAATGGTAGCCATTACATCTGCAGCTTTATTATCAATCCTTGATATTTGTGAAAACTTGATTGACACAAAATACTTCTTATAATCATCCACCATGTTCTTGTAAGGTAACAACTTATCATCTTTGGTTTGATAGTCATCATTAATTTGATTAATGACAAGTTGTGAATCACCATAGACTTCTAGCTCTGTAATCCACCATTCCAAAGCTATTTTCAATCCTATGAGCAATGCCTCATATTCAGCTATGTTATTTGTGCAAGGAAACATCAACCGATATGATCGTGAAATGGTATGTCCTTCAGGTGTAACAAAAAGAATCCCTGCCCCCGAGCCATATTGTGTATAAGATCCATCAAAGTACAATGTCCATGATTTACGAATTGTTCTTTATGAAAACATCTGCGGTAGGAGCTCAATATGCATTGGATTTTCTTCTTGTAAAGGTGCTTCGGCCAACTGATCTGTGATGACCTGTCCTTTAATAGCTTTTTGATCTACATAGTGAATGTCAAACTCACTTAAGATCATTACCCATTTTGCAAGTCTTCTTGTTAAAGTAGCTCTACTTAATAGGTATTTTAATGGATCAATCTTTGTTATCAGCTTAACTGTATGAGCCAACATATAATGTCGCCACTTTTGAGAAGCAAACACCATTGCAAGACAAGCTTTTTCAATGAAACTGTAATTTAACTCATGACTTGTTAAGGTTCTACTGATATAATATATGGCCCTTTCTTTACCTGTAGAATCTTCTTGTGCTAGCAATGCTCCTAAAGATACTTCTGTTGCTGAAATATAGAGTATGAGTGGCTCTCCTGGAATAGGTGAAATTAAAACTGGTGGAT